>NCVS01001300.1:132488-180046 GCA_003055095.1 Goniozus legneri
GAGGTATAGATTGCGCAAACTCGATTTATTTGAACGACAGGTAAACTACCGTTGTTGATTACGCAATAGTTGAATTTCGTGATGGCATTTAACCGATTCCGACAATAGTCGATACTTGCCTTTTGATCCGCATTGGCTAACATCATCAGCGATTCCCGCTGCCATTATGACGTCAATCAGAGCGAGCACCGGTCTAACGATCGATCTTCGATTTCGATGTAAGGGCGCGATCGGAGAGACGAGGAAAAAGAAGGTAAAATACCCACGCATCCGAGTCGAATGTTATTTCTCGCTGTTCCCGACCTATCGGAGCGTCGAAAATAGAGTAGGTTAATGGCTACATCGGAACACTTACTTGGCTTCCCGTCTCTGATACATCAGAGACGCGCGAAACAATTATTTTTCGACTTTGTATGTAGCGAGTAATGACGTATCTCCCACCGAACCGAGCGACAACTCTCGGAATTCACGTAACCGAGGAATCTCATTTGCCATTAGCGCGATGCATTAGAGACATGCGTTCGCGAGGTGAGTGCAAATTCATCTTCTGATGTCATACCCGTCGATAGCTGAGGCCGATTTTCTCGAAAAATTTATGTGGCTTCCATGAATTTCAATATTGTCACACGAACGATAAATTAACTATTCAATTTGATATTTATCGTTGCGTTGTTCGCACACGTGTGATATTGTTCGAAATTGTAATTACGTCGAATTTTTTTGCCATCCTCGGTGCGACAAAAAATTTTTTCGATCGCGACACAATGCCGCGGTTACTTCTATTATCTGGCTTATCTTTATAACCGGTTTAAAGCACTCGAGAAGCATCGTTTATCGCCAACGAAATCCATCGTGAGACAACATTTTTCTGTTCGTATTTCAGTTCTCTGTATCGACACAGCCTTCGGAATTTATGAATATTAATTATTCGTAAAAATAATAATATCGGCTTTCGCGTTCGCTACAACGTAGTGCGGATTAATTACTTCTCTGCATAGGCAAAGTGCAAAAATTTGAATACCTTTTTAATCTTGCGTTTCGGTTAAATTTTCATACGCACCGTGTAGACTATATGTATACCCGAATTCATTACCTATTTTCGTTTGTATGAAATTGTAACAGAAAATATTCATCGGTGTGCGTGGAAGCCAGACCAAGCCTCGTATAAGCCATATTGACGCAAGTGGGTCAAAATTTCAAATCGCTCAGTTTGTCGCCTTGCGCGCGATTATAACGGACACTTCGACATTTTCAATCCGTTGAAATTTATCTAAGCGCGGAGAGTCGACCGAGTGGTTCGCGTAGAAGCACGGATTTCGATAAGACTCGATAAGATTATACCGTAACAAAGATTCGTACCGCAAATATAGGTGCTTCGATAAAAATCGTATCGCAAATTCGATACAATTTCTATTTATAAATGTTTGAAAAATATCGATTAGTTTTCGGAAGGACACTCGAATGAACTCTGAAATGCAAAAGCGTCGGATAAATTGCCGGTGTACGCTGTACAAAAAATGTACGAGAAATGATATATCTCACAGTACATTATATTCCGTGACTCACTACTATGTCGTACGTAGCGGGTATACGCGAGATAAAAAATTTCTCAGAGAATCCATATACATCGTTGCTTTCGGTCGCGAAGTGATATAATCACTGCGAGAGAATTTTCGGCCGGAGCAACCGGTTATTGTGACTCATTGCCAAAATCGGCATGGCCGAGTACGCCTTTGTTCGAACATCTACGAAGAAATAGAAGACCGATGTATATTTTAAAGACAAATAACTAACGATAATTACAACTGACATTTCTTTGTAGAGCGATAAGAAAGGATTATGACCGAATGATTCGATATTAAGTGGAAAAATAGAAAGACGTTCGCGGTTCAAGGATGTGCCAGAAATACATTGTTCATTTACTTTTAGGGTATTTTTAGGATGGCGGTCTGTTGTATTGTTTCAGCGTATATCGCACACGTCAAGTGTACAATCGATGTACGTAATTCGCTATGATGACGTCAATATCTTGTCTGTGACATCACGGAGTTGATACACCGCGACCATCGCGGTGTTTGTACGAGAGAATAACTCGAAGGTTCCATAGAGTTTATAATCATTCAAAATCATACGAAAAAAAAAAAACTTGAAACGCAAATTAATTTCGAATATGCGAACTCCGACATATGAATAACTTTTGTTAGAAATATTATTTCGAACAAACAGCGACCATCGTTGTCACAATGTTGCAATAGCGCTCGAAAAACAATGGCATTCTTCATATTACGAGGTATTTTTTAAAATCTCATTCAACACGAATTCGACCACAAAGCCACGTGGTATAGTTACATCATAATTAGAAACTGGTTTTACACCTCGCCGAGTTTCCATCTTTTTATTCCCCCGTGGATTCTCTGTTCATTCGTTTCACTTTATTTTCTTACGCCGGCGTACTTTCTAATGCTATATATGCGACGCAATTTTATAAAATTTTAATAAAAAGGAATACCCAGGACGAATTCGCGAGAGCAGCATCGATCTCGCTCGATTTCATAAATTTCCGAGTACGGAAGCGGTTGCGCCCCGCTCTCTTTGTAGTCTCTTGAATTATTATTTACCGATTTTAACCCGAAGAAAGATTGCGCTACGGCAAGATCAATGGAATGTACGGTAGCCTTCGACGAAAAGCCGGAGACCGAATGTAGGCCATTTGATTCGTCCGTGTTGCCGTTACGAGGTACCTATCAACTTTTTGTACTTTCGGCTTGTTTTTAAATCGTCCACGAGACGGCATTGTCATGCACGACGCGCTCGCGTTTCAGATAAAAATCGAGGAAGCTCGTTACGGCGGCTCGAGCGTTATGAATTTGAATTAAAAATAAGGGCCTCGCCGTTCGAGACAGCGACGACGCGCGGTTGACCTCGTTGCGACGAAAAGTCGAACATTACCGAGCGTTTGTCGAAAGACATATAGCTGTTTACGTTTGAGCATCGAGGGGGCAGGTGCGAGGACTCGAACGTTCGTTAAATCGACTCCCCAGCGAACACTCAAAAGCACTAAAGCCTCGATAAAAAAAAGAACGTAGCTGAAAAAGTTAATAGGTCCACTATACGCGAATTTTAATCGAATCTCTGTCCTCTCACCAATCGAGTTTAAACCACCTTTGAGATACAATTAAACCCATAATTGAATTTTATTGATCTTATACATGAAAGCGCCGAATATCCTTCGGCTCTTTTGTTAAATCCTCTTGGCTATTGCGAGAGCCCTTAATCCCGCGGTACCGAATTTTTCCGCAAAAAAAAAAAAAACCGAAAACGCATTCGAGAAAACAGGAAAATCGCGATTAATACAATACTCGATATACCATTCGTTGGAGCGAAAATGAAATAACCGCGTTCAACCCTTAAATGCATGATGATGTATTTGTACATCAGTGTTTTTTTCGTTACATAAGTTCCAAACGGTAATTCAAACACAGTATTTTTTACTTTTAGTAGGTGCTAAAAATATCTATCTTAGTTTTTGAACGCAACATTCAATAATATGTCAGTTCACGTTTTTAACTGTCAAAATTTGATAACTTGGCGCAACATTTTCAGATACACACTTTGGAAAAATCATGCATTTAAGGGTTAACCCTTAATTAGGCGCATGGGGTCTTGAGTGACCCCAAAAAACATTGGAAAAAGAGTATCAAAACGGAATAAAACTTAATGGATTTTTATAGTAGATAATAAAATTCTTTAATATGCTTAACTTTAAGAAACAAAAACTGACTGGAACATTAAAATTATTTTAAAAAAACAATGAACTTCTAAAGACACTGAAGACTGTAAGCCATTATTTTTGGAATTTCAAGTGGTCCTAACCCCATGCGTCTAATTAAGTGTTAAATCTTATGGGAAATAACGATCGGGCGAGTTTCGCGCGATGAGAGCACCAGAAGTGCGAAAATGGAGCAACATCCGAAGTTTTGGAAATTTTGGGAGACAGCGCGGGGTCAACAGGTCCTCGAGAAATAGACGAGCCGGCGGGGGCGGTTTTATCGAGGATCGCGGCGAGACGAGATACGCTTAGGTGCATTAACGCTCGATGCCAAATGACGGCGGCGAGTTTCGGAGTGCTTGGCACACCGCGCGACGTGATTCTACGTCCATCCTCCCCTCCCACGCGTCCGCCGATATGGATCGCCTTCGCGTGAGAAGTCGTCGTGTGTACGGATCGTTGACCCGCGCGAAAAGAAATTAATAATTTAGCGCGAGCGACGCACAACCGCTGAGGCTCTCGGGAAGCCCGATCGATATTTTAGAAACTTCTTCTCAGCTTTTCAATTTCCCTTTTCCTGCCGCGTCTTATGTACGCTCGCGGCGAGATTCCGGCGCAAATTTTTCTCGGCTTGGTTGTTGAACCGAGATTGTTTGATTTGCGATATCGTCGAAAACGACGATACGCGTATGAAAAATTGCGTAATTCGAAACATTCTTTTGTTCGGCATTTTTATCATAAATCAGATCGAGCTGGTACTTATGTCGTTGAAACAGCGAAGCCTCGAGACAATCGCAATTGGCTAATGATTTATCGTCTCGTGTTTATTCGTTGTACACGAAATCTTTTTCTCGAAAGGCGAATGACTCGTTAATGATTAAAATCGTTGCGTTAGTTCAATTGTTTGTCGATTCTATGGACATAAATTTTTTTGGAAAATTGTAATATCGCATAAAAATGGGAATCTCGTACGATTCTACAAAAAGACGATTTTCGCGCCGTTTGTTTTGCTATCTTTACGATATCGCGACATTATCCGCTGTTCTTTTTTTCAGCCGAAGATAGTAAGGAAACCGGAGGTAGCTACGCAGCGAGTTCACGAAACGCTAACGCGTGATGATACCATGCAAACAAATTCGTAGATAATTACCGAAACAGGATGTGGATGAGTTTTTGCGCGAGCATGCAGATTGGGCGGAGACTGACAAACACGAAAAGGCGAATTCAGGATGGAATGGTATGCACACGGATTGATTGTACGCCGAGCGGTCAGTTGCGAACGCAAACGCAATGCAAACATTCACGGATAACCCAACATGGTTTTCATTCGCAAAAATGCTCCGAGCGCGATCGTCAAACTCATTGACTAGAAAATAGAGAGAGAGAGAGAGAGAGAGAGAGAGAGAGGAAAAAAAAGAAATCTACGTCGGGCGAAGAAAATTTTTATTCAAATATCGAACGCTCGATTTCCACACGCTTTTCATCGTAGTGGAAATTCGACCCCGTTCTTCATCGCGAAATGGTAAACAACATACGAACAATTTTTCACGAATATTTTCCTAATTTGACGATTTTTGGCTAATTTTCTTAGCTATAAACATTGTTTTCATGAATAATTGTTTTACAAATGTGTTTTTTCCGTCATTATAGGGTATTTTAAAAAGATATGTCAACTTGTTTCGCGACAAAAAAATTTTGTCGAATTTTCGTTGGACTCCAATGATGCAAACTTCAGATACATATTACTCGTGGAATTGGCGATGTTTTCTAATTGACGAGACTACAAAGAACACTCGTGAGAATGGAGACAAATTAGGATTATGAAAAACAAAGAATGAAGAAAAATTGGCGATGTTCGATCGTTAAGTCCGCGACCGAGCCGAGCGGAGCCCCGATCAAGGCCGGCCGCGAGGGTCTTCGCTCGTACGCGAGTTTTCGCGAGTCGCGCGACGCTCACGCAGACCATGATAGCTCTCTGGAAAGATAACAGTAGCCGGCCGTCGCTTTATTGATCAGTCGATGCAACGATAGGGGACCTCAAAACGCGAAAACATTTCTCCCCTCTAGGCCGCTTCCCCACTGATCGAACGGCCTCGGTTTCGATTTTTACCCCAATCAAATCTTCGCTCTATTTTTTTTTCTTTTTTATAATTTTGTTTATACCTCGTGAAAAATTGAACGAGTTGCCGAAGAATATCGACACGCGATTTCACGTGATTTCTCGAGACGGTGGGTAACCTTCCGTTTCGGCTCGTTATTGAATTTTTCGCGCTACACTGAGAAAAAATGTTGTTTAACCGCAATTAAAGATGCAATCGTATAGTGTCAAGAGGGTATTTTGTCAATTCGATGAAATAATTGTTAAATCAATCACTAAATATTTCACTCAAAAGATTTTTGTTCCACTCAACAAAATATCCTCTTGGCACTATATGATTGCATATTTAACCCTTTGACCGCGGAGCGCTCTTGGCCTATGCCATCGCTGTGGACTGAATACTTTTTCGCTAGACTAAATTTTGTTGATAATGAGGAATGCATTTATACGTATCTCACACACGTACAATGGTATTAACACTCTGCTGACCGGCTATTATTTATACGTAATGGAACATAGCACGATTTTACTCGTGACCGGTCAACAATGCGTTAATTGTGTAGGTGCTTGAAAAAAGTGACAAACGCATATATGCGTCCTTAGTCCATACCGATAGGTTACGCCAGACGCATATATGCGTCCATAGCAGTCAAAGGGTTAATTGGTTCAACAATATTGTTTTCTCAGTGTACGAGTCGTAAGAACAACGGCCCCGAGAGAACAAAACTCGACGATCCGAATGTAGCAACGAAATCGGAATTGTTCGGCCGCGATGGATAATTCGTAATATTCGAAAAGTAGTGGCTGGAAAATTGAACAGGAGTCGCGAAACAGCGTTAATCGGTTTAATTGAATCGATAATGCGCTCCCAGTCGGAATCTGTGCGCGTTTGAACGCGGAATAGCGTTCAGCGGCGTGAATTGGAATCAGCTGATCGCGTTTAGACGATACGTACGAGTGCGCGCGTTTCAATACGGCTGTACGCGCTTCGTGTGAATTATTCGATACACGCGGTGGAAGGGTCTATACCTCGGCGACGATCAGCTGTTTCGAGTGCCGAAGGGCCACGAGCTCGAATTATTGCCCAACTCTCCATGATAATTCGATAAACGATAATCGATTTTCGCGTCGAGCGGACCTCTATTTTCATCCGCGCGGGCAAAATTCTGTGCGGAAAGGAAAAGTGTCGAGCGAGAATTTCGCGAAATACGCATCGTAACGGCATGAAAAATGCATCAGTTTTGTGCAGTAGGGCAAGGTGAAATCGGAGTTTCCGAAGGAAAAGAAATAACCTGCGCGTGTAGGTGTGTATATTTCATTAAATATTTTCCCAACCTGAACTATTTGTCCGACTTTTTCGATTCTCCACCTGCTATTTCATTTACGACAACAAACTTTTTATTTACCGAGACACAGGTGTTGCCGATGAGATAAGACGATTCGATTATCGTTCGCCTTATGGATTCTATTGAATCGGGCGAAATTCTTTAATTACAAGCGCACGCCAAAACAACATCGTCTGTGATCCAAAGCAGTGTAAACAAAACATGCGATTTAGGAAAATTTAATTTTTCTTTAATTCGTATCCCTCCATGAATATTCAACAAATACCATTTACTTTTACACTTTGAGTCATCGCGTGGCCAAATAAGTGTCGACCAGTTGCGACGACACGAATAACAAACAAAGAAAATATTAACAATTTTCGAAAAAATTGACCACTCTTATCGGAATAGCATAAAGGCGCGAACGTATCGATGAAATGCGAGTAATTTGCGAGAATTGTGGCGAATTTTCTTTCTAGTGTGACGAAACAGTTTTAATTGTCAAACCAATTAGCGTGATATGTCTTTGTTTCGAGATCTCGGTATTTTAAATCGTATGACGAGTTCCAGCGACGCGTTCTCTTATTCAGACAGAAGCGAGAGAATGAGAAAATAGGAGGAACTCAACGTTCGTGCAGAGTTCGCTAAGAAAAACACAAGACGCGTAATTCACGCATTGCATCAACACGAATCGAGGAGAGAAACGAAAGGACGAAGAGTTTCGTCGACTGGGCGATTTATCGAAAAAATACGTACGCGGGACGAGCCATACTATCGAGATGGAGAGGAGAAAAATGATCTGGTCGCTCACCTGCTTGTTGTAGATCGCTGATCGGTCGCCAAACCAAAACTATCCGTGTGGTAACAAAACGGAAAAAAAGAAAACAACAACACAACTCGGAGGTGTCACTCGATTCGCGAATACACGGGATACACGTCTCTCGCTTTTTTATCTCTCTCGATCCTCGCACATGTGCTCCTTTCACGTTCTTCTCCTCTTTCTCTCGCTGATGTCACCTTCGTTTTATCAAGCTGTCCTTGCCACGGCAGCCCCGTACGTAGAAGCGCCGACAGTGCCGAACCTCGCGTCGCATTCGTGCACCAGGCGACTGAGACTCTGGCCTCTTCCACGGCCCGTCGAGATCAGCGGAGATGGGAGGTGGAGGGAACAGGAGAGACGTTGCTCGTTTTGACAGAATGCAGCCTGCCGACACCGATCGTCCCCGCTCGAACCCACCTAACCTGTCCTCCCACTCGGATAATCGAGACCTGCGCGCGCAGGTCAACGCGGCGCGCGCATCTTTGTCTACGATATCCATATTTTCTGCGGCTGCGCTCGCAAAATGGCGCGCAAATTTTATAATTTCTCTCTCGTATTCTCGGAACGTGAAATTCGCATTCTCGCATATTCGTAAGATCTCTTCATCGATAACGAATAGTTTTGAATTCCACTGATTAATTTTGTATTTACGACTCTCATCTTGAGTTTTGAAAAAGATTTACTACATTCATTGTAAATAAAGTAGAAAATCACTACGCGTTTCATGGAAATTGGAATAGACCGAAACAATCGTTATCCACTCATGCAATAATACCAAAATTAGACGACAATGTAGTTAAAGTTATAAAAAGTAATTAAAGGAGGTCACTTGATAATATAATTCTTATAAATGTTAATAGATGGCACTAGATATCATCTCGGTAAGTCAGGCAACTATATCCCAGTCGGTAATGTGCCTTACTTTTCAGGTCTCGTATAATTTTAGATAAAAAAATAAAAACAACAGCTACAATGATAATAACAATTTTAATTTTTGAACCTAAGATTAATTAATGCGGCTCACGGTATGTCCTTTTGACTTCTTAGTTCGATCGATTTCTAAAAATTATGTTATGGCATGTTTTATCAACTATTATTAAATTTATTGAATCAAAAAAGTAAACAATTACTTCAGTCAACGTATTTTTACTAATTTACATGATTGAACAATATTAATGAATATCACAATTATCAAAGAAAGAAAAATCACATATGGAGGTACGAATTAAACGTGTAATTTTGTACTATCCGTTAATTGTATTCCATATTTCAGATAAATTTTATTCAATAAGTAACTGGCTATGTTTTATATTATACAGTTTCCTTATTCGTATTAAGAGAATAATATATAAATCTTTATTATTTGGTCCAAGGATTCATCCTCTCTATACCTCAGTATGCAACAATTTAACGTACGATTTTCGGTAGTATTTTATTAGATTCATAACGCGCGTCAATCAATTTTTTTAAGCCAAATACTACCTCGTCATTAATCTGTGGAACACAAATAATCTAAGGAATTAATTATGATGAAAAATAGTATGAGGCATAAAAAAAATGTTGACTTATGATCCCTGGTACATATTATCTATAATATATAATAATATACATGTAATTATATTGACAAAATATGCGTGAAAATCGCAACAACAACTTCGGACCATTGCCAAAGTTTATATTTTAAACATAAAATTGAGGAAAAATGAGAGAAATGCAATAAGATGGATTGACTATGAATTGGCTTTACCGATTATTTTATTGCTGTTTCTTCGAGAAAATAAAATTACGTTCGAATCTCACAGAGTGAATTAAAACTATGAATTCTGTAAGTTTATATAAAATCTTCTAAATCGTTTGACAATTGATAAAAAATAATTTATTTGGTCAATACTTTATTGAGAAAATTGTAATTTGGCAGAGGTCGAGTTGCGAAGTCGCGTTTATCGATATTCGCCTTAATGACTGATGCAGTCACATCGGCAACGTCTTGTTATAATTGCACGCAAATTCAAGACAGAAAAAAAACAATAATAAGAAAAAAAAAAAACATACTTGCATGGCATTGTTATAATCGCCGTGAGCTTGACGTTCGTTATATTGACGAACCTTACAGATCACACGCGAAAGTCGGAACGAACACGATAAAAGTTTATCGATTTCTGTTTGCAAAGTTTTGTTTTGTGGTTTGAACGAAAATTTCTTTCAGTTAACATTTATCATTTCATACTGTCGTAACGAAAATTTTTGCACTGTGTATTCACGCTTGCTTAGGATGAACAGTCGTCACGGACGATTCGGAACGAAAGCACGACAGGAGAAATCCCGTGTACATGAGGAAGAGTATGGCAATTGCAATTAGCATGTACATGTAGATATTGAGTTCCGGTTGTCGGTATCGATTCTTGCGTAGCCATTCAAGCACCTCTTGTTCGTTCGTCAATTCGCCTGGACAAAACAGTGATTACGTTGGTAAACAATTAGTCAACTTATTCAACGGATAAAAATAATTACCTCTGTAAATACTGGGGAATCTCTTGCGGAAGTATACCATGGCTGGTAATTTTGTTACGCCCCATTTTCTTGCATATCTCGGATCAGCCATCTTCACGAACGTTATGTCCAAGTTATCTGTCTCGCCGTCGATATTCTCCAATTTTTCGTTTACCTCTTCGCTCTCTTTGTCATCGTGTTCATCTATGAATCATGATTATAGAAGAATTTTGTTGTTTGGTTTTCACTACGAAGTTACTTTATTTTTTACTTACAGAAGAATACTGCGAGAAATTCATTCTCGTCTAGAAGCTTATTGAGCATTTTTCTGTTGACCTCTTCGATTTCGTTTTTAATTTCGAATACATCTTGCGACGTGAGCCAAGCAAGAATTTTGTCGTCTTGCGTCAAATCACCATCGTAAACGAGAGGGGTCTTCTTCCGAAAATAGACAAGTGAAGGTACGTTTAATATTTCATATTTTTCTGCAGCTTCTGGACTACATATCTTCACGAAATCAATCCCAAAGAGGTCTGCCTCGCCGTCGATCTTTTCAAGGGCTTCCATAATATCGTCGCATTCTGGACAATCCTCGTCATCTAATTGACAAAAAACGTAGAGTTAGAAATTTTCGTTGATATAGGCGATTTGTATAATTATTTTGTATTACAAAAGAAAACAGCCAGGAATGGAGATTCATCGAGCAATCGCTCTAACATCCTATCATTCACCGATTCGATTTCATCGGCGAGTTCTCTATTGTCGTCGTCGATGAGCCATTCGAGAACTGACTCTTCGTTTTGTAAATCACCTGTAAGATAAGAGTTTAAAATCAATATTTCATAAATTTCTCAGCAAGAATATCTACCTTCGAATAATAACGGATTTCCATTCCGAAAATACACGAGAGCTGGGAAGGTTTTAATCGAATATCGTTTTGCTAATTGCGGATCTTGAATTTTTACCATATGGATTCCAAAAACGTCACACTCGTCGTCTATTTTTTCTAAACCTTCCAGTATCTCATCGCAAATGTGACAATTTTGTTTATCTAAAAATAAATCGATTAAATAGATTGAAACGTATCTAACATATTTTATTTTTCTAATTTTTGAGTAATTAAAAAATTAAATATTTTTTCCAATGCTATACTTATACTGACAGAAATAAACTGCTAAATATTGAGTTTCTTCAACCGAGGACTCTAACATGACTCTTGTTATCAGTTCAATACGATCTTCGGTTCTCTGTGTTATCAACCATTGCAAAACTTCTTCTTCTACTGCTAAGTCACCTAAAATACCGCATTTTTTATAAATTGTTCAATCGGAACACTGCAATAATCGATATACGCTTACCTTCAAACACACTTGGCATTTGATTCTCAAAATAAACCAGGACTGGAAATTCCGTCACTCCATAATCCTCTGCTACTTTGAAATCCTAAAAAAGGCGATATATTTGAAATATATTAAAAATCGATTGAAACTATTATTATTCACCTGTGTTTTAACAAATGTTATTCCGTGTCTGTCGCAATCATCATCAATATTTTCCAATTCTTCTAAAATACCCATACACTGTTCGCAGTCTTCGTTATCTAAGGAAAAACTTGACTGTTAAAATATTCAAATATTCAAACCATAGCATATTGTCTTGTGTCGTTTATATTCATACCGTAAATAAAACAAATTTAAATAATTTATTGCTGATCATTTATGATAAAATATTTGCTGCTTATATCGTATACGGACGTAAACATTCACAAGACTGTCGGTTAGCTGCATTCAGAGAGAGCTGTACATTTATCCAAAAACCACAAAAAGCTGCATGCATAGTAATCTATCGCAGTCTATGATAAGCAGTCGAGTAGCTGCCATAGCGATTAAATATGCATTTAATTCGTGCAACTACGTGAATGTGTATGTGTGAAATGTACATGAATGGAATAGGTTTATCGTAAAATGATAAAATGGCGAAAATTTTATCATTTCTCATTCTTATTATTGCATTTGTTAAATATCAATTATTTCATTATGAAAATTCAATTGTTGAAGTAAAATCAATTTAATTGAAAACAGAATTATCATAAAAATAATTTCGAAGCCGGCGTAATGTAAAAATAACAATAGATGATACCTATTTCTACCTAAGAAGTCATAAAGTGATATAAATGATAACAACGACAAAAAAGACATGTATAATGAGGGCACAAAAATAGGTGGGCATCTGTAAGGAGTATATCTGAAGCTAAAGACTAAATGATAGACTAAAATTCCAGGGCACAGGCTTAAATTGGCACTAAATCTGTAACATAATCTAAAATAAAAGATAACTGGAAGGGTAAACTGTCAATTTCTGTGATATATTCGTGTACCATCAAGGCCTTCGGGCGTCTCGTGTTCGACGGGAGCATGTTCCTTCTTGTGCTTCTGCTTACGGGACGATTTCGCATGGCAGATGTCGCAAAGCGTTCTGTTCCCTACGACATTAGTTCATATGGTGTACACAGTACATTTAGCAATTGACAAGAACTTTCTGACAAGAACGAGAAGTGAAACGTTAACAGAATAATTTTAATGAAAACTATGTACATTATGCGACACTGTTAATATCTGCGACGAGACACGTTTTAAGCGCAAAAAAACACAAACGAAAATGAGTTTTTCATAGAGCTTTACAATGCAAATAGTAAACTTGGTACATTTTTGTTTGTTTTGGATTTAACAAATAAAGCTATCCGAATTTCGTTCATATTACACTCAGAGCAGGAATTATATTGTTTTTGCGATACATTGCTGACTGCTGCCAACAATCAATCATCTTAAAAAATAAAACAGTTAAATAATGTAGATAAAAGTAGAATAATCTGTAAAAGTGTTTATATTACAAAATGTGTATTTTCATATTCACGTCATTCTACCATAATATATAGAATGATATAGTTGAAAATGTCATATGGATATAAACAGTGAACGAAAAAGTAAAATCAAATAAAATCTCAAATTCTTCTATAGTATCGAACCGACGTTTAGAAAATATTTTGCTTAAGAGTCATGAATTGTTGTAAAGGCAATTATAGCGCAACAGGCTAGTAATACATTCCTGCTTTGCAGTGGCCGCCGCCTGTGGGACTGAGTGACTTACAAAAGTACACCGCCAAGTATTCGGACTCTCGTATAAGGTTCAGTAGATCCTCCCCTTCCAGGGCTTCGATTACCTCTCCGGACGGATCCTTTTGTGTCATTAGCCATTGAAGAATTTGTTCTTCGTCGTATAGATCTCCTGTTTTGACGACCAATGACAACAACAATTATATATTTGAATAATTTTTAAAATCACAATGTACCATATTACCTGCATAAATGACCGGTTCCTTTGAAGACATTTTGAAGAATAATATAGCTGGTAAAGCAAAAACGCCGTATTGTTTCGCCAATTGTTTATCATCAAGTTTTACAAACTTAATTCCTGCCCCGTCCGCTTCGTCATCGATGTGTTCTATTTCAGCGAGAACCCTGTCACACTGTTTGCAATCGCTACTGTCTAAATGAAAATTAATTTCGGATTATTAATTGCATTATGAATGGGAATTTTAATAAAAGTAAAAGTAATTATTTAAACCGATCGCGATCGACTGAATTACCTTCGCTATCTGTTAATCCAAGAAAAGGCGTTTTAAAAATTATATTACATTAATTTTTAATGTATTTATAATTGTTCGATAAAATTAGGATTGTCGAGCTCATTTTTGCCATACTTACAGAAGAAAACGGCGAGGTAGTCGGTTGTTTGCCGTACTTTTTGGAACATTTTTCTGTTAATTCTTTCTATATGATCAGTCAGTTCCATATTTTCAGGATTTGTGAGCCAATCTAATATCTCTTCTTCATCGTCAATGTCACCATCGTAGTTGATATATTTTCCTTTTCTAAAGTACGTTATGCCAGGAGGATTACGGTATCCATATTTTTTTGCCATCAATCGGTCCTTCATTCTCACAATTTTTATGCCGTACTCGGCGGCCTCGTCATCGATTAACTCGATGTGCCGGAGTACTCTGGGACTCTCGGGATCTTCTTCTTTGTCTGACGGATATTGTTTCATTTTATTAAAAGTCTGTATTCTTTAACTCATGCGCATTATTTAAAAGATATAACTTACAGAAAATAACGGCGAGGAATTCTTTCGTTTCGATATAATTCGTCAGGGTATCACGATCGATTTCTTCAATACTTTCGTCGGTTTTTTGCTTGACCATCCAATCAAGAACTTCGTTCTCATCGAGAAGATTACCTGAGTTGTATAATATTGTAAAAACGTGTTGAATATTAATTTAACCAATTTTTCAATTAGTACATATTTTAAAATTAGAAGATTTTATCCGGCGACGTGTTCTGGAATGGCTAATCTCGAGATAATGCGAAATTGATCGACTTACCCTTGAAAATTGTATTAGTTTACCATCCGTCTAACATATTGGAAAGGTTGTTGTAGTGTGATTATATCCCGTTCTACATATAATTGGTTGTACTTTCATATTTTGCTTTATAAGTAATGAAAAATATCAGGAAACTTCAAAATGGTTCACAGAAGGAATGAGTAATTTCTTAGTGATGAGAATTCAAATAAAGAGTGAATAACTGATGGTCTTGATGAAAATATTGCGATTAGGAAAATATTTTTCTTGGAATTTAAATTTTAGGATACTTAAATGGTAAGTAGTAATGTACTCTATTTAATTAAAATAAAAAAGTCGTATTTTTTTCATATACATGCAAACAGTTTTGAAAATATTGTCTGCTCGAACAGTTTTTAGGAGCAATCGTTAACTAAAGAAACAATACACAAGAAGTGCTTTATATTTTTAGTTATTTCACTTAAAGTAGGAATAATCTCGATCGAGAAATTTTTCTTTCAAAAACTGCATGCATGTACAAAACTGATAGGTGTGATTAATGATGGGAAATAATAGTTACTGTAGCATGTTGGGCAAAGCAAGAACAAAGGATACTAGTTGATACTAGGAAATGTATTTATTGCCATATAACATTAAATTTTTTTCTTGTACATATCGATCTTATGCGGTTAATGAAAACACTGTGGCGTATCAGTAGTTTTCTTGCTAACGCACAAGTTTGTCCTAGATAATAATAATGTGCTTAACAACCACCATTAGTTACCATCATTAAGAAATATAATTTTACATAATATATATAAGTCTTATATTGTGTTCATCAATAAAATAAAAAAATCCATGACGAATACCGGAAAGAAATTATTTTCCTTATGATATTAAATAAGAAATTAATCTCGTTTGAAACCTAATAAAATCGAATATGGCTAACTGTTGATTCACAATGATTGCGCAAGTATCCATCACTATTATCTAGTATAGCGCATGCAGTGGCTAGTGTTATATGTATTTGTTGTTAAAAATGCGTCTTTCCAGAAACGCATGTATTTATGAATTTTGGTTAAGCAACTTTAATATAAATAATTTAATCGCGAAAAAAAGAGTTTAATAACTTATTTTGTGTATGAGGAAGAAACAAAAATCATACGTAAAAATAATTCTTAAATATTTAAAACAATAAATTAAGTGAAATGTAATCGATAATGGTTAATGTATAAATGAAGAAAATGTAATATTATAACACTTTTTTTAAATTTTAGTCCTACTATAGACTGATAGAAGCGTATATTTATTATTTGCTTCGGTATATTTTTTCGTGCAATTTCGTTATAAGTAATAAGCAATTAGCGTTAGGTAACTCAGTAACGAACGTGTCTTTCGACGTTTTTCTCTTTTATAATTCGAAGAAAAAAGATATAGTTATGTCAAACCAAGAGTAACTTTGATGACAAATTCTCTGGCTCAATATTAATCGGTAATATTTATCGATGTCAACAATAGGTTAACATAAATATACCCGCTTATAATGCTTTCGATTTTACTTATAATTAATTTTGGATCTTGTATTCAAGAAAAATTGCATTGAGATCTATAAATTCGTAACGAAATTCATTTGATTGCATGAAAATGTAGCATTTGAGAACGACAGCGTTTCAGTAGTCGTGATCAAATCGAATGAGAAATAATTCACGAAAGCTTCAATCACTGTAAGTTTCTATTTTCAGTAATGCAATTTATCTGTAATAGTACCTAGGTGTATCGTTGACAAGGAACATGACGTGGGATTTCGTTATGACAAGGCGGCAGACAATCTACAGTTTATGCTTGTCGTCTCGCCATAACGCATGTCCCAACGATAAAATGATTGAAAATAATTTAAAATCGATGAAATGCAATAAACAACGACATCGCGCCATCGCAGAATCTACGTAAGTTAATGAAAAATAAAGCAAATATACATAAACAGCGAACGATCTAGCCGTTCAGGACGGTTATTATTGCTTTTAGGCGCGACCCACTACTTGAGGCTGTTTTAAAAATGCATATAAATAGTCCATAAGTAAGTCTACTGCTCTTTGTTCACAAACATAAGTGAAATTCACAATAACGTGATTTTAACGTAGATTTGAGTTTTAGGCGAGGAAGTAACGACCATAATGAAACTAAACCTCCCGACTGACTAGTTCACACGTATCACAGTCAAATTGTGACGTTTCTTCTAATCGCATATCGATCTATCGTATAGTCGTTTTATAAAAGTTATAAATTGATATATTACTCTCGTAAAATCTTTCCATCTGTATCTTTCTCCTGACGTTAAATACGTGATAAAATATAATATTAACAACAACAAGATATATATTAAATACAATAACAATATTACGTTCAATTTATTGATAACTATTGCGTGTCAAACGCACACGTTGTGAATCGCGAATGATTTTAGCGACCGCGGTGTTAGGTAGATTATTTCTATTGTCGATGTATATTAGTGTTTCTGCGATTTAGCTTAGTGACTACATGCATGTGGGTAAGATACAACTGATCCGTATAAGTTTGGCGATCTTGGGTAATCGACGTTGAGTTCCTCGATGGCGAAGATTGGCAAAAGAAAAATAAATAAATTAATATAGATGATATAATGTGGCAGTTGATTGCAACGACGATGACAGCGACATTTCTATCTTTCGTAAAAATAGATTCAGTGATCGGGACGGTTCATAATTATTGTCTGACATATTTTTGGCTTCCAACTTCGCAGATTTTCTTTCGGTTTATGACTTGTTTACAACATTGACGTTTTTTTTTTGCTTACATCATGTTCGACGATCTCGTAAGATCGTCATCTTTCTGTTCCATTTCAATCGTCGTTCGTCTCGTTGGCACTGTATCACCTCGTTGTCTTTAGACCTTCATGAGATACGGAAGACTAGCCACAACTGCAACAGCCCACAACACCCCGACCCAACACTCAGTCAGCAGTAGAAAAAATTATTTATTGGTTTTTGCTTTTTCTAGGCCCTTCCGAAGCATCGCGGGTGTCTGTACTATTATTATTATTATTTTCTTATATAATATAAATCTAAATTTGACGCTTATCGATTCTTCTATCTGCTTTTTCATTTCATATTGATTGAGTTATCGACGAGGTGCAATTCGTTGGGTAGCGGAGAAACATGACGGTGTCACGGTGACTGTCGAAATACGATCAACTTATTTCGAATAAATCGTTGATAGCTACCTATCGTTAAATCGGTAAGTGAGATTATATTTTCTGGTCACCGCGACTCTGCCATTCTATCGTACAATTTTTATATTATGATGCATTTGTTAACTGTTTGGTAAACTATATCGGTAGCTTCTCCAAAGTTGAGTCTGGGAGAAAATTTTTTTGTTTTATCAGAATTTTCATTTCAACGTTGCAGCATTGGCCTCCAAAGTGCACGATCTTGAATAATCTTGCTTGTCCCGAACTTCGGCATACGTGGGGCGTTCTTCATGAACCACGCGAGAGACCTATACCCGAGATACGAAGAGATGCAGCGTCAGCGTATAATTTGTATCGATATTTTCTCGTGGATAGGTGGTGGTAGCGAGAAACTTATCTCGACTATAACTAAGGATTATAAAATTTCCCGATTGTTAAATCACTGTCCTTATACGGTTTACAATTTCTCAAGTATAGTCATACGAATTTGTTTCTTATCGCATTTATCATCATAATTCCCAACAATTAATAAAATACATCGAGTGCATCAAAAAAGTTTATTCGAAAGAACAGTGATTTAAAATGAATTTGCTCGTCAGGGCCTGTTGGAATATTTACCGCTTCCTAAGAAGCTCCGTTTGGCTTTGGGTGACGATTGTTTAGTTTCTTCCTTGTTGGTTTTAGTACTGCCAAGCGATGCTGACTTTTTGCTGTCCTTCGCTGAGAGCTTGTTTATAGGTTTGAGCGCGGGTATTTCGGACCTTGATGACTTAGTCGATGTGAGTCCTTGAACTCTCGGTCTATCCTTGACTACCGGGCTGATTTTGGTGGCCTTGGCGATCTTCGTGCCGTGGGCGACATTTGCAGGACAGCACTGGTAAGGCTCATAGGAAGGAATCTTGGGTTTCGCGCTTTTACCTCCCATCCCGATGTAGAAACAGCCGTCGCCTGCAGTAAGCAAATATACAACGAGTCAGAAACAGAGAAGGTAGATGATCATAGAATTGGCTAGCCTATACGGGCTCACATATGTTCGTTTCGCACGAGTCAATTAAATTGATGCAATATCATGGATGTCAAGATCGGTATAATTGGACGGGTGAGTCATTAAACTTTTCATTCTATTTAATTATCAATATCACTATAGACAAACAAGTAAAAAAACTGACAATTACATGACCGGGATCAATTGACTCGTGAGATTTTGACATTGCTAGTACAAAGAATCTTTCACTCCAACTCCAATTATGTTGCAAAAGCCAAACGTGCATGTTTAATAAACGATATTATCTCGCGGCGAGTCGACGACTCAATTTTAGGATAGCCATTTCGTAGTAGACCAGCCTCCACTTTATATGTTATTTCGTTATTCTACGTTTTTTTTTTTAATTTCTAGATATGTCAACTCTAGTACTTTACTCTACACTATATTACACAAGTCTTTCTTCGTATAGTCTATTAACAATAATTACTTCATCTATAGCGTTTGATGGAGAGTTTATAATTATTGTACGCATAAACGTAAATAAATGTTTAGGTTTAATCGCTATACTTCAGTTTCAATGAGTTGCATTCTACCTAAAAATAAATCTTTTCAACTAACGGAGGCTCGTCTCGTTCTCTTTGACTCGAAATTTGCTGCAGACGACAGCTGTTAAATCTAATGAAAACCATCGGCTCGCGTTGGAGAAAACTGTGTTATTGGGTATAAAAATGCATTTACATATTCTGATGGAGCTACGTGTAATAATTCTCACACCGTGGGGCATGAAAAGTAAAAGGTTATAGAATACACCTTTTTCCAAAAATCGACTTACCTCGTAACAAAATTCACTCTGTAAGATAATAAAAGAAATTTCCATGAAGAGATTAATTTAAACTTCTGAGAAATATTATTACATTTCTGATACACATTTGTGGATCCAATCAATTCATAGACTGTACTTTTAATTAACAACAAAGAATAGAACACTAATATGAGAAAAAGAACATTATTTAATAAGGATCATTGTATGTGAAAAATTAGTCACGTAGCTCCATTGATCAGTAGGGTTATATGATAACCCAAATGTGCATGCAAATAAAAATATTAAAAATCTAATATTATGTTCTAAAATAGATGGACGATACGGATGTACGAGTAAAATGGAGAATAGGGGATCTGGGAATTCTTGGGAAGGTGAAGGAGTTGACATTTCTTCATGCAAACACGCCCTCTGGTTCATTATGAATGAACGGGATCTGTTCATTGTAGAGCGTTATTCTTAATTTGAATTGCGTAACTCATTGCTCTATTCATATGGAGTGTTCTACTATCGTTAATGCTATTATCATTTTGATATTCTTCTTCGCGTGAAAATAAAGCCGGTCACACTATAATCTCACGTGAATTCTTCTTTGGTATCCTTTTGTCGCAGTTGAGCTTTTACCTTTGTCAAGGATTCTCTTCAGGTTTTTATTTAATTTGTTATTATTATCATCAGTTTCATCATTATCATCATCATCTTCGTCACTGTTGTCATCATCATCCTCATCTTCGTCATCATCATCGTCGCTGTTATCATCCCGATCATCTTCATCATCATCGTCGTCGTCGTCATCGTCGTCGTCATCGTCGTCTTCATTGTCTTCATCATCGTCATCGTCGTCATCGTCGTCATCATCATCATCGTCATCATCATCATCATCATCACCATCACCATCATCATCATTATCATCATCGTCGTCGTCGTCGTCATCATTATCATCATCATCATCATCATCATCATTATCATCATCATCATCGTCGTCATCATCATCGTCTTCATCACTATTCTCACCTGCATATCAACAGGACCACGCTGAACATCCTGAAGTTATTTTGTGTACTAGCGTTTTTTGTGATTATTATTGCCTTGATTGAACGACAGTATACTAAGCATTATACTCTTGGAATTATATATACTGTTTTTTTTTAATGTATCGAAATTCATTCGCGAAATTCGAAGATCATTATATTCGATAATGTCCCGAGGACATTGTTTGAAAACTTAATCTACGAGCGATATTGTAAATGTGTGAGACCAAAGTTATTCATGCAAACTTCGTCAAATGCATTTTACAATAATAAATGACCAGTTAGAAATTACGGCAGAAGCTGCTATTAAAGAAGCTTCGCCTTTTATTTGTAATATTAGAGTCAATAAAGATCATAGCACAAGGCGCTCTGATAGTAATTTTTAGCAAGTCAAGAGTTGGTAAGAGATAAAGACAGAAATAAAGAAAGTATGCGAAGCTTGCATGGTGTAACTTAAATGCGTGTTGAATTTTCATACGAAATGAAAGTGTAATTCGAAAGCAACATGGAACTGCTCAGTATGCCATAAACGATAATTACCCGCAACTAACTATTTTTTTAAAACGCAATAATTCTTAATTGAGTTCTTTGAAAAAAAATGTTCATCTTGAATCCTGTTTGTAACGTTTACAAAATACTTGTAGAAACTATCCAATTGAAATAAGAAAAATCAATTCGATCGAATTGGATTTCGATAAAAAACGAGAAAAATAAAGAGCTGCATGCAAAGTTGCATGTATGTCTATGAACCGATCACGGTGATCGTGGTGGTGGCAAAGTAATCGGCGTGATTACCACTGCGTGAGTATTATACTCATAAGTCGGTGGTATCGTCACAACCGAAACTAACGTCACAAAGAACAGTACACCAGTTATAATAATCATCATTCTAGAAATTTCCTTACTTTTTTGATCGATTAGCCATTCCAGAACCCTGTCCTCGTTCTTAAGATTACCTACAAAAGGTACACACGAATATCAGGATAAGCAACATTCATTTGCCGTGAGAAAACAATCGTCGGAATTTGGTGATAGCACCTCATTTTTTCTAATGATTATGACTAAACAAAAAATAAGCTTCTTCTTCGCCGATGTACTTTCACCTGTTGCCATATCGGATAACAATGATTTCCT
This sequence comes from Goniozus legneri, assembly GCA_003055095.1. Lineage (NCBI taxonomy): Eukaryota > Metazoa > Arthropoda > Insecta > Hymenoptera > Bethylidae > Goniozus > Goniozus legneri. Next base: position 154,586 of record NCVS01001300.1, read on the forward strand.
ATTATGTTTAGTTAATTTAATTCTAACGGACAAATTATTTCTTTTGGAAATGACAAACATTTCAACGTCTATAGCTTTTGTGTATACTGAATAATGATCAAATCATTTTTTAATTGAAATTTCGAAAGAGATTCTAAGGAAGATTTGAATAAAAAATAATCTGCAATGGTAGAAAATAAATAATTATACGATTTTCGTTTTATTATGAACGGCAAACGAAAGTCTCGCGTGAGGATACTGAAATTCATTAACGGATGTTTGGGAATTTTGTCAGAGTTGATATTCAACAAAAAAGAAATGTTTTAAATTCTTACCGTCGTACATGATGGGAACACCTGTTTCGTAGTAAACGAGAGCAGGAAAAGAGAAGACACCTATTTCAGCAGCAAGCTTAGCGTCGTTCGATTTGACAAATTGTATTCCATGTTTGTCGGTGTCGTCATCGATTGTCTCTAACTCTTCGAGAATTTCTGGACAAGTATCACATTTGTCGCTATCTGTTCAAAATAATTTTCTCAAATGATAATCTAATCCATGTAGCAAAATAATAAAAAAAAATGAAAAACGAAATTCAACTTACAGAAGAACACTGCCAGATGTTCTACATCATTAATCAGTACTTGTAATGTCTTCCTATCGACACTCTCAATGACGTCCGGTGTGGATGTACGAAGATCAAGTACCCAATCTAATATCGCTTCTTCGTGCATCATATCACCAGTATAAATGTTCCTGAATTTATGTCTATAAAATCCTAGCGCGGGCAATCCTGGTAGGTCGTATTCCTTTTCAATACCTTCGTCAGAAATTTTAACGAAATCGATGTCTTTTTCTTCGCATTCATCGTCGATGTTCTCCAATTCCTGTAGGATCTTTTGACTCTTTTTATCACCCTCTTTATCTGAAATATTAATATTATTATTACACTTCATTCCGATAATGTAATAGTAGAATAAAATGGAAGAAAATACCCACAGAAGAAAACTACAACGTAATCATTTTCATCCAAAATATTTTCTAACATTTTCGCATTAACTTCTTCAATTTTTCCCGGGATCTCCAAAGTATCTTCATCGGTAATCCATGATAGAACTTCGTCTTCGTCGTTCAGATCACCGGTGTAAATGAGAGGTTCTTTGTTTCTAAAGAAAGCTAAAGCCGGTAAATTCTTAATGCCATGTTTCTTTGCAATGGATAAATCTTCTGTGGTAACAAAAATTATTCCAGTTTCGTCGAGCTCGTCATCGATGTTCTCCAATTCGCTTAAAACATTGTCACAGTCATCTCCGTCGTCGCAATTTCCACCTGAAAGTAAGGTGTAAATAAATATTCTGTAGCTAAAGAGTTATGATTATATGAATTTCTTCTTTTTCTCTAAACTTACTGAAATATACGACAACGTATTCATGTTCTTCAATGAGATCTGTTAGAATTTCATCGGTAACTTCCTCGATCGTAGCTGTATTTTTTTGCTCAATGAGCCATTTGAGAACTTCATCTTCGTTAAGGAGATCGCCTTCATAAATTGCAGGAATCTTGTCTTCGAAATAAACAAGTGTTGGTAAATGATCGATTCCATATTCTTTAGCTTCAGCATCGTTGTCCATACGGATTATTACGATTCCCTCTTTTTCCAATTCATCGTCAATGTTTTCAAGTTCATTCAATATCCTCATGTCTTGCTTGTCGTCTTTATCGTCTGTGAAAAAATTAATCGTTAGGAGTTCGTATTTGACTTTTTATAAATTAATAACTTACAGAATAAAACCGCCAAGTATGGAGTATCCTCAATGAGTTTTTCCATCATTTCGTCCGTAACTTCAGGAATCTCACTGTGCTTTTTCTGATGTAGCAGCCAACCAAGTATCTGGTCCTCATTCATCAAATCCCCTGCGAAAATTTATTCATTTAATTATCGATACTTTAGAGGAAAAAAAAAATAATTTTGTGAATATCCTCCGGAATAAATTCTATATGTGTAGAAAGTTACTCGACACTTGTCAACGTTTCGAGATTCACAATTTAGTTGCTATATGAGCCGCGGGTAAAAACGTATCAGAATATTTGGCAGCTAGTTAACTTTCTTCGATACAACCGAGTTTATGTAATAACCGCATGCCATTACGTTTACGCGGCGACTGCAAATACGTTTGGTATAACGACACGTGAATACGTAAGTTTGAGACTATAGGCATCGATGTTATAATGAATGAACTGGTTAATATCTTGATTACCTTCGTAAACATGAGGTATTTTACGCTCGAAGAGTACCAGCGTAGGAAGGGTGTCGATACCATATTCTTTGGCTTCGTCGGTGTCGCTGATTTTTACAAATGCTATGTTGTGAGAATCGCAATCATCGTCTATATTTTCGAGTTCGTTGAGAACCTTCTGACTCTTCTTCTGATCCTTGTCATCTAGGACAATTAAAGCAGTTTATTATTGCCGATAAGATAAAGTAATTTTGATGAGAAAATAGTAAGAAAATAAAATACAACTAACAGAAAAGTACGGCGACATGAGGCATTTTTTCAATCACCATATCGAGCATCTCGTCTGTTATGTCTTCGATATGATCGCTTTTTTGTTGCTTCTCTAGCCACTTTAATACATTCTCTTCGTCCTCGAGATTTCCTTCGTACAATGTTGGAATTCCTTTTTCGAAATAGAGCATGCCGGGCATTTTCTCTATACCGTATTCTTTGGCTTCATCTGCGTTGTCGATTTTAACAAAAGTTATGCCCAATGTGTCGCATTCATCATCGATGTTCTCCAATTCGTTTAATATTTTTTGCGACTTGCGATCATTATTGTCGTCTATTGGTGAAATAAGAAATGAAAAAGAAAAACGAAAAAATAAAATTAAATGATTAAATTAGGTTCTTCTTGTCAAAAAAAGGTAAATAAACGTAAACGCTGTTCAAATTTGTAAGGAAAAAGAGAATTAGATTTATAATAATTTATGAATAATCGTTATACTAACGAAACTTACAAAACAACACTGCCAAGGTTTTTCCTTCTTTAATCAGCCTGTCTAACATCTCATCGGTAATGTCCTCGATTTCATCTTTTTCCAATTGCGACAATAACCATTCGAGAATTTCATCCTCGTTTTCGACATCGCCTATTACCAGAAAAGAAAACGATGATGTTATCACAATCGAATTTAGTTTCGTTATAATATTGCAAATAACTCACCGTCGTAAACGTTTGGAATTTGTTTTTCAAAGTAAACGATCGCAGGAATGGAATCGATGCCAAACTCTTTGGCTGCTTTTTCATCGTCAATTTTCACAAATTGAATTCCATGTCTGTCGCAGTCATCGTCGATCTTTTCTAATTCGGTGAGTACTTGCATGGAGTCTTCGTCGCCATGGTCGTCTATATTAACGAAAGATAGATCATTAGAAGAGAAATTTTTAATATCAGGGGATTGTAATATATTTTAATAATATACTAACAGAATAGCACAACCAAATTGTCAATGTTTCCGATTAAAGTATTCAGTGTTTTAGCCGTAACGTCTTCGATTACGTCTTCCTCATCTCCTGTGCTCTTATTGGCGATTAACCATTCCAGAACATCTTCTTCTCTATTCAGTTCATCTGGTGAATAAATAATTTTCAATCTGATAACTGATTTTCAATTCACGACAAAAATCAAAAATATATATATGTTATAGTACTCACGTTCATAGATGATTGGTATTTGATGCCTGTAATAGACTAGTTTGGGAAGTGTACCAAGGTTGTATTCATCGGCTAATTGCTCGTCTGCAATTTTCACGAAACCAATACCCAGCTGATCGGCTTCATCATCGATGTTTTCTAATTCTTGAAGCGCCTTCAAACACTTCTTGCAGTCGGGTTTATCTGTCCCCCATTTAAAAAAAGTATCATATTAAAAAATTGGTATAATATATTTTGCAAAGTAGTCATATTTTGTTGTTTCAGTTTGTGGAAAAGGTTGTTTAACTTGAATGTGTAAACATGTTCAACTATTCTATTTCACCATATTTAAAAAAAATTTGATCACTTCAAGCTGAAAAGCATGAGCGATTATAAATCAGTGTGTTTTTGTTTTAGTAGTGAACATTTGAAATATGGCTGTTTGTGATTTTCAAAATGTTCAGTCTCATTTCTGGCGATATTGTATTATGGAAATTGCGAAGTATCAGTGTATGTATAGTGGCAGGTATTTTAAATCATGCTGCATAAAATTTCTCTTTTCTCATCTATATCTACATACTATATTAAAAATATAGGAAGGACAAAATTCAAATTTTCTCACAGGACGCATTCATTTGAAGTTCAGTAGAAGATGCACGATGCTGCTCGAATAGCACTAACTACATCAAAAATTTGATAAAAATGCTGAAAGCTATTAGTATGTACTTACTGGAACCAGCACCAGCGCATCGCTCCGTGTCTGGACCTATTCATACCAACACACACAAGAATGTTTCACATGTATGTACTATTTACAAGTATGTCATGTACCAAAATCACAGAGTGAAACAACCAAGCATTTTCAATAATTTTATGCTACTTTTTAGTAACAGTTAATTGATAACGATAAAAATTAGTTAAACATATATTCCTTTGTGCTTTTCCACTCTGTGATGCGTTAAAGATTTTTAATTATTTTGATATAGAACGTTATTATTGTAAAATCAGACATTGACAAAACAACAAAAACAAATAAAAAAATGTGTTCGCGAATTGCGCTTTGTGAACGTTACAATATTCATATACCCATGAAATGGTAGATCTATGTTTAATGCGATTTGCGAATACATGAAGTACTAACATAAAGACGATAGATGTTAAGCTACATTATTGTTATATTATTAGTTGACGAGAGACGGTATAATTCTTGATACAAATGTGCTCTCTGTCCCCTAAAGGTGGCTAATTTTACCGTTTTAACATTCAACTGCTCGAGATGTATAACATGAAATATTTATGAAGCACGTGCTAATGAAACATTGAACTATCAGATGAAAATATATTATGTACAGAGTATGAAGTTTTATTTGATGAAACTCACAGAAAAGAACAGCAACAAAGTCTGTGTCTTCGACGATTTTTTCCAAAATCTTTGCATTTACTTCTTCGATTCGATCGGGCAAGTCCATTGCCTCCAAACTGGTTAGGAAATCGAGAACACTTTCTTCATCCATCAAGTCACCTATTGTTGAAATAAATTCAGATTATGAAAATTAATATTGGATTATTAAAACTGTTGTGTTGAATAATATTTACCCTCATATATAATCGGCTCCTTCTCGCGGAAGTAGGTGAGGGCGGGGAAATTTTTAATTCCATATTGTTTGGCCAGTCGTTTATCGTTAATCTTGACGAAATCGACACCAAAAGTATCCGTATCGTCATCGATTTTCTCCAATTCAGCTAATACCTTGTCGCACGTTGTACAGCTCCTCGCGTCTGAAATCAATTTGTTTTCTATTATCTCATTGAAATCTCACAAACCTCGTAAAAGATTATTCTTATCTATATAACAGATTTTTTTCGTATTATATTAGAGAATATCTCTAGCTTTTGGCACGTAACTCGATCGTGGTATTAAATAATGATCATACGCAAGGACAGGATTATTATTGTGCATGTAATACCAATAATATAGTAAATACGAATATTTTAAATTGCTAGTATACGATTTTCAGAAATAATTGTTGAATTTTATGTTCGACACAGGCATCAGGGACCGTCATCTTACACTCGAAGCTTTTTGGCTCTTGAAAGTATTTGGCCAAAAAATATCTGTACGAATCAACTATCACGTGCCAGAAGGAGAAAAGAGAGAGAGAGATGAAGCGAGATACATTGATTAACGAACGCAAGATAAAATTCAACTTGAGTGGATTTTAGCAACAAATCAGAGGTGAAAAAATTTATGACTCTATATGTAGTAAAAATTTTGGATATGCAAATACTTCTATGAGTGCGTTTATATAAGTCAATTTCAGAAATTTCATTCATTGGCTAGGGATCGCATTGAAACGTTGAATACAGACTTAGAATTAATTACAAAAACTTCATAAACGTGAATTTTGCACACGTTTGCAAAAAGCACGAGACACACGAAAATCGAACAACCGCCAGGTGCTTAACTTACGAGCCACTAAAAATATAAGAACACACGGCCTCGCATTTCCGAAGTGTTGTAGCGATCTTTCTTACTCGCTTTTGAGCTGGTAAATCGTTTTCATCTGCAATTTCGCCAGGCTCAAGGTAACGACTGGATCGTATCAATTGAATGAAGTATTAAGAAATTTCTATTTCCTACCATTAATGGATTATAATTTTTACACGCTAGATAAATAATTCTATTGGAAAAAATAAAGAAATTCTTTCATTTCCCATAATAAACAATATCGATGATGAGTCATTTTCGCTAACAAATTTCAAACGACGAAATACGAGTTATTATTTCAGAAAAATTGTTATAACGATATGTTGCTCCAGAACAAGTTTTTTCAACTCGAGAAATTGCTCATACCGAGACCTCTACTAATAATGTTCGTACTTGTAAACGAGCTTGTTGAGGGCAGCCGACCAGAGAAGATTCGAATTTGAGTGATTTCAAAGTTCTGTACGTCAGAGTGACGTTACACTATATATTATCGAAAAACAAGGGAAAGCAAAAAAAGCAGAGTGTAAAGCGATACGTGACGCGAGGACGCGGTACGCTGGAAATAGGTTCGACGATGCGAGCTCAGTGGTCCCGGTTTTCTCGAAAGACGTCTTAGAGGCCTCATCGAGTCTTCGGATGATCGACCGCACATAGTATACCATTTACGTTCGTCGTAACGCGCGACTCGTCTTCGACAGTTCTGAGATCTCGAATGGGGCATCTATCGCGTTATTTTCTTTCGATCAATAGCTTTCATTAAATTGCAATTTTATGATATTATTACCACGCGTAAAACGAGTTCTCGTTCTTTACGCCTAACTAAGCTTTTCAGTGATATTATAATAGAACACGAAGGTTCCACGATTTGATGGTTAATTCAAAGTGGGATAACGATTGTTTATTGAGAAAATAAAAACAAAATTGTCGAGTGATCATTAATCACGAACCGTTGGGACAACAATCCCTCTAAACTTTATATCTTGAGTGTACGATATGTAATTCGAGAGACCTGTTGTTGCTGTGCGAAGTAGGACACTACAGAGGATAACTAAATAACGAAAAGATAAAAGAAACACATCTGAGAAAAATATCACCCTCGATCGAGAATAGACCCCGTTCATAAATCTCGGAGAAAAAAAATGAGCGAAGAACGGAACGACGAGTGAAAAGCTCCACGACGCCCCCACGCGCCCACCCTCGAGGTCGTCGTGTGGGCCAGTGGTGACGATTCGTGATTTCCGCGACGCGGTATGGTGCCTACGGTGCGCCGAGCCGAATAGGGTGGACACATGTTTTCAGCATCGGCGATATCGCCTCGCTCGACTCGCCGGCAGCGGCAAGCGCTAAAATAACTCGAACGCGAGCTAAATGCGGTGTCTACCGGAGCGCCGGCCTTGCCGTACAGCGTGTTTCAGAGACCGATGCCGCGGTCCGCGAGGAGAGAAACGAGAAAAAAATCCGATTAAAAAAAAAGGGAAAAAGACTTTCTCGCGCCTCGGGGGCTTTATCGCGTTAACTCGGAGCGCTCGGCGGCTCGAACGAGAGAAGCGAAAAATAGCTTTTCGAAATAGACGCGTCTATCTTTGTCGGTCGCGTCTCGAACTTTACCCATTCAGACTGAATATTTTTCTATTCGATAAATAAATCTCGGCGTTGAAGCCAGTAAATTACAACGAACGCAGAAGCTCGAATCGTGTTACGATCCGACTCCCTACGCGTATTGTTTTCGACAATTGTTACATTTCGAGGGCGTCGATAAATAGAAATTTATTTTTAGACAAATAACTTGTCGCTAATACTTCCTACTATATAAAAATCTACCGCTACAGAATCGGTCCACGCGAGTATAAAGTTTCTGTGCGTAACTCCGATGATCGAACGTGTTTATCCGCATTTATAAATAGGCACAAGTATCGTCGAGAATAAGTTCAACCCTTTTCCACGCAACTTACTTTAAATGTCAAATCGCTTATTTTAATGAAGTTAAAAACGTATGCTCTATAAATAATTAAAATACGGTGAAATTTGAATTTTCGGGAAACGCGTTAGATCGTCGAACGTCGAGATAAAAATCGATGGCGTCCAAGTTCGACGCCCCAACAAGCTCGATTATCGCTTTCGTATACATTTAGGCGGATATGACGTCGGTCTGTATTTTCCTACGTGTCAATATATTCGCGTTTTCGGTTACACGTCCGACTAATTGACTCGTTATTATACGAAAAATCGGAAGGCACGGCCACCCAACTAATGGATTCAAAAATAATATGAAACGCCGTTCCTATCGAAAACACCCGGGCTCGGCGCGGTTGTGAAATTTCTGAAAGAAAATAATATCCGGCGATATTCCGAACATAAAGTTGGACGTTTTGAGAAACGCGAAATCATCGGCTGACCCGTTCGAATTTTCGGCTCGGTCTTTTCGAGATAAAACCACAGGGCTGTGGTTTTATCTGTGCGCGAAGGCGCGTACGAATAACGCGGTTCGAAAATATCTTTGTCTGCGGTATAATGTTACGTGGGTAGAAAATCCGAACGGGGTCACTATGGCACTGCATCGCAGTTTTACGCGAGACGTTCCTTTATGCACGGGGATAAAAAAAATGTCATTCGACGAGCGGAGCTTCATAGCCGCGCGAGTACCGATCGAACCGAGTGATTATCGCGTAGCAATGTGTAAAAATTTCCGTTAGGCGCCATTTTAAAAAAAAAAAAGGGAGGATACGCTGGTTGTTCGATGTACTAAATTTACATACGTTTTCATCGTATATTGTATACTTGTCTTTTGCACACACGCGCGCGAGACAAACGAACGAACGAGTCTCTCTAATACAATCGCTCTACGTATATTCTGTAACGTTGAATTTGGCTGTCACCAACACCCACTACACGCCAGTCTCTCTCTCTCTCTCTCTCCCTTCCCTTCTTCTTTCCCTCTCTTTCGAGTCACGCAAAAATTATGTAATCTCGATTTAGCGAGAATACGAGATGACGCTTCGATGACTCGAGGCGAAGCTTTGGGGAAGCTTTCGTGAATCATACGAATCGAAAGATGGTCGAAATATAAATTGGTACTCGTTGGAGGAACGAACGAGACAGTCAAAAGTGGACGTGCGTAGCTCGACGTGCACTGATGCCGTCGTATGATAATAAGCTCCGGGGACGTATTTTGACTGTATCTTATAATTTACGTAACGAGAGCGCATTCAAGCGGGGCACAGGATCACGTGTGCCCGCGCTCGCGCGAACCAGGCGGCACGCGATGGCTCTCGCGAATATTTTCCCCCCACGGATTATTAATAGACGGTCGATTATCGAATAATGCACGTTTTCCGAACGACCTTGTTTCTTTAGCGGGATAGACACAACTGGACCGTATGAATACGCGACAGGCTGGCCATTGTGGCAGCGCCGTGCCGTCGCAATTGTCTGTCGATTGTTCCGAGACATCGCCGGGACGAAGGAAATCGAAGGAGGCCGGGCGAGCTCGTCTATTGGCATTAAGTGCATTCGAGTGCGAAAATTCTCGCAAACCAGTTTTCCCAGGCGTTACATAACATTTTGACGTAATTTTCCGAATTTTGACTTTTCTCCAATCGAAACTCGAGGCCACAGTTGACACGTTCTGTTATCCAAATCGAGGTAGACGGAAGTTAGACGGAGTTGTGAGAGAGAGGAGGGAGAGGGGGGGGGGAGAGAGAGAGAGAGAAAGATGCAACACTTACACCAGTACACGGCAACAAAGTCTTTCTCGTTGAGGATGCGTTCGAGTTGCTTGGCAGTGACCTCCTCGATAACGGACTCGTCTTTGCGTCCACGCTGATGACCACCACCGGTTTCGTCCTGGCGCGTCCTGCCGGCCGCCTCGGCGCCGGTAAGCAAGCACGCGGCCAGTAGGGCCAACACGCCGTACGCTAAGATCGACGAGGCCGTCATCGCGCCGTTCAAGGTCGTCGTAGCGCGTCTACCGCGTCCTCGTCTCGTCGTCGACGTCGTTCCCTGCGGGTCGCTCCTCCTCCTGCGTCGCCAGCACCACCACCACCACCTACCGACAAGCACACCCGTACCGTCGTTCACCGTCGACATCGCCGCACTAACTGTCCGCTCTCCTGCTGGCTATTTTTGATTTTTTACCCGTCTGCCGCCGTGCCGTGGAGCGCTGCGCGCGAGCCACTCTGCGCAAAGGGGATGACGACATCGCGCGCTTTTTTCATTCTCTACCTCGCTATCGAGCTCGCGTTATCACCCATCTAGATTATCGAAATTAAGTTTTAACCCTTTGCCGTCGGTAAATTTTTCGCTTGAGAGTACCAGCTAGTCGGCGCAAATTTAGCTTTTCGGACTGTTGCTGTTGTTGTTGCTGTTGTGTGTTTAAAAGGACACAATATATTGATGCTAATCTGCAATGTTTAATAGCGACTTAACTACATAAATATGAAAAGATTCAATTTTTGTGGAGTGATTTCTCAAGACGTGATCATGCCGCCGCAGCGGCGACATCGACTTCTACGATAGATCAAAAATGCCGCCACAGTGGCGGCAAAGACCGCAAAGGGTTAATTAGAATACGCGCAATCTCGCATCTTGGCGAAATCGGAGACTTCGAAGTAGGTGTACTTCGTAACTCCTAATTTTATTTATTACCGACTCGTATATTCTTAGTTTCCGTCTTGAAAGATGTAGAAGATGTCGTACCACGATCAGTCGACGATTCGATTTTCGCTCCGGCACGGATGGCCTCGAGCTTCGTCTTCGGAATTTCCGAGCCCTCCCAGAGATGGCGACTGGCGAATGTGCTCCCGCATTTGCGGATTCCAGCTGACTGACCGGCTGTCGGGATCGTCATTGGTGTTTCTACTGAAAATAAGATTAGATCAGTTTTCGAATATCTGGTCTGTACAAACGGATGATAGATCGATAATATCGAACAATTTGAGTATTTTTAGACGAGTACTCGAGGGTTCTAGCTCGAATCGAAAGGGAAAATTAAATTAAATATAAAACACGCGTGTAAATGTAACGTTAAGGGCCCATCGCGATAGATCGAGGTTTTATAGATCGTAAAAGAAATATAGAAGTTCGATGTTGCGTCTGCGCTCTCTCTCTCTCGAAGATGTCGACTTGGCGCGCATACGGTTTTCGGTGTCGGTATTTTTAGAGGAGCAAGCCGTCGACCGCAGTCGACGACGTTGGCTAGTCGAGTGCCGTCGCAGTCCCTGTTCAAGTCGAACTCTACCTTATACCTTCCCTCTTCGAACGATTATTAGTAAGTAACTAAAGAGAGAGTCAATGGCGAAAAAAAATAACACCTTTTAATCGATTACCGCTTCTCCTTGGTTACCCACTGATCGAACCTTATGTAACGATTATAAATACATCTCTAACTCGAATTGACAGCAAGGGAAAATTTAAACTTATGAAAAGAGGGCTTGGAACATATTTTATGTAATCGTTGAGAATAATGTTTATGTTTATTTTGTATTATTTCCTTGTTAAACTACCTTGACTCTTGCGAATATGAGTTTTTGGCATTTCCTTTGTTTTTGTCGACACGAATTGAAACCGTGCACGCGTGTTTGGTCTTAAAACAAGTTATTTTTAGTTGTTCACAAATGGGAGTTTGCTATTTAATTTTTCGAAAACCTCAGTAAGCGCGTAGAAAACATAGATGTACAAATTCATTAAAAAAATCTCGATTTCGGCGAAATCTATATTGTATGACGTAAGCGCGAATCACACTCGTCGTTTTTTTTCAATTGCATCAGCTGAAAAAAACCAGACTAGCTTACGCACTGAATCGGTAATACTAAAAATAAAAACCAGTACCTTAATTCGAAATTGCACGATATTACAAAATAGCTTAGGATTGAATTTTTTTTTTGTTTTGTCATCTGCAGAATTTCAAATTTAAATAATATCATATATTTCACAGTTACCGGAGTAAAAACTTGAACTAGTTGGTGAAAAAAATTGCCGTACATTGCGCAAGAAACTTTTCGTAGGAGGAAGTCAAAGCGACGCGAAAAGGAAACCGATAGAATATGGGCGCGGCGGGTAGCAATAGTTCACCCTCCATGATGTTCACGATTCCCGAAGCAACATTGCGAAGAGTCGACGAAATCCCCTACAGCGAACCGAACGATGCGAACGAGACACTTCGACAAAGAAGCAATCTCGCATCGCAGGTTCTATTTTACATTTGATTATTGATGCAATCGCTTTAAACTTGGCTTTCATAGATGATCTTTTCACGTAGAACCCGAATCCGTATTCAACCGAAGAAGACTGGCTCCGACAAAGACAGACTTCACCGAGTTGGGCAAATCTTCAAGTTCCTCGGCAAGAGAACTTGGTAAGATTTTACGTCGATCCTGAGTTGAAAAATTAGTCAATCGATCAATCAATTTTTTCGACCTCCCGCGTTAGAAAATTCACCATCGCTCTTTCTGCGTATATCAGTTTGTTCCAATTAAATTATCGATCAAGCTTGGTCACTCGAAACTGCACTTTTCATTGATGAACTCGCAAAAATTTCGTACGTATAACACGACGCAACGGACTTTTTGAAACCATAATGGCCGCTCCAGCATCATGCGTAGTCGCGTTGTCAAGACTGGAATCTACGCAACGCTATCGCTAAGATTATTACTAGCGCCACCGCGGCGGACATCAGAACTAACTGCAAGTGGTGCCACAGCCAACACAAGTATTGATATTCGCCACTCGTGGCGCTAATAATAACCATAGCGATAGCGTCTGCGCAGATCCCAATCTCGGTCACTCGATTGCGCATGATGCTGGAGCGGCCATTACTGTTTTGAAATGCCGGTTGCGTCGTGCTGTATGATTTTTTTTCGCGAGTTTGTCAATGAAAAGTGCAGTTTTTAGTGACTGGAGCTTAGCCGGCCTATGAATGAAGCAAACTGGTATGCGGAGAAAAGGTATTGGTGGATTTTTTTAATCCGGGAGGTCAATGAAACTGAGCCTGAGTTTTTTCTTAGGTCTGTATTTTGTTCACTAATAATATTACAGTCGGTATTTCTATTTTATTTATAAAAATCGTGACTAAAAATCGAATTTATCGACAATGAAAATGCGACTGAGAAACCAGTGAAATTTTTCGGCTCGGAATATCTCGTGATCGTCGCTCGGCCGACGAGGACGTCGCGCGTTTCTCGGAAGCGTTCTTCTCTCATTTCCCGATTTGCGAGCGATATCCACCTTTGTTGTCGAAAAGACGCGCTGCATCGTCCTTGGCGCCGGTCCAAGCATCGCGTCGCGCGAAAGATGCTCGACTTTGCGGGAGAACGCGCTGAGTCACGGTCACCAAAAACTAGATTTCGCAGTCATCGATCCGCGACCACGTGCCGCGAGCACGAAGTTCAAGTTATTGTTGTTTCGCGGAATTCCACTCAATTTTGCCACACACGAACTTACAATCCGACACCGCCGCTGCAGACGGTTTAATTTTGTCGCGAGGATTCACGCGATCGTATATTTGGACGCGCACTTGCCATAAAAAAAAAAAGTAAACATCTGGCGAGCGAGAATTGTCGAGATCGATTTATTGCGCAATAATATCGAAAAATAATTAACCCTTCTTTACGCTACTTTAATCGAAACTGGTTCGCCTATTTTTGTCGCAGTTGGCATACGCGTCGCCGGCATCGGCTTCGCAGCAGATCATGGAACTCACGAGAACGGTGTCTCAATTGGCGATGGCTAATCAGCAATTAACGGCAGCTCATAGTGTTACTCTCGCGCACGTGGAGGCGCTATACATCGAGCTGAGGAACGAGAGAGCCGGCAGGAGAGCACCGACAGTCGGAGATCGACGTAGGCCGACAGAGGACGACGACGTGTGTAAAAATAGCGAATACCTGACGAAACAAAGAACGGAACGCGCCGAGGAAAATAAATTGCGCGCGCGAATAAAACAATTGGAGGATCTGCTAAAGACGCAGTTGGTGGAGAACGCGAATGGAGAGGAAGCGCCAAACATCAGTTTGATTCGGCCACTCGGCTCGGTGCAAACAATAGACCCTTCGTGTCTCGACTCTTCTACGAGTACGGACAGTCAAAGTGATGAAAGACCGATCGAATCGAGTGAAAATCGAGCGATCGAAGACAAAGTACTCGCGCTGTCACGAGAAATCGAGCGACTCACTGTCGATCGAGAAACGTATCTACGTACGAACGAAAAATTATTGCAAACATTAGACGATCAGAAGAGGATAATAAAAGAGCTAACTGAGAATTTTGAGGTGAGTTGTGATTAATTCGTTATTACTTTGACGCATTTGTCTCACATTTTAACGCGTTTTCTTTGTTTACTCAGGAATCAGAAAAACAAAGTGAACGATTAGAGTTCAGTTTAAATGAAAGTAGACAAATATATGATGGATTTAGAAAGGAATTTGATTCTGTGAAAAGGGAGAATGAGAGGTTGACAAAAGAGCTAGACGCTTGTCAGATAGAGAAGAACAATGACAATGCCCAAATAAAAAGCTTGAAAAATCACTTGGTCGAATACAAGCAGGAAATTGAAAAGATTAAAATATTAACGAGAGATACGACATCGAAACTCCGCGCACAGTTATTCGATGAAATTTCGGAAAAGAAGAAAGTGAATTTGGCTTTGGAAGATGCTCTCTCTGAGATTAATAGATTAAAGGAGATAGTCGTAACTGAAGAAAAGGACGACACAGAGGATTTAGCTGTCGATGAGAATTCTGGTACTTTACTGTTGTTTATTTTTTTAATCAGTTTTATGAATGAATATTCAGAAATTTCATAAATTTTACAGGTGCCTCACAATCGACGTCTGAGTTATCGGGTAACACTCCTAGGAATACACAAAGTGATAATTTAGAAGAATTCAGGAAAGAGTTACTGCTGAAAAGAAAAAAGAGACAACGAGCGATTGCAGCTATCTCGTCTGAAATGGAACGCCTGAGGCGAGAACTGGAGGCCGAGAAGGCCGCTCACGCGGAAACCGCTCTGGCGTTAGAAGACTTGCGACGCAAAGAAGGAGCGGTTACGCATAGAGAGTTCAAGAATGCACGTGTTCAGACCGATATCGATGTCGATTGTTCCAAACCGATAGACCTTGTATTAGAAGACAATAGCGAAACTGCCAGGTGTTTAGAAGCTCAACGGCTAACGAACATTCTGAAGGTTGTAACGATTTATTTTTTAAACTCTTTTTATTTAATAAATTGCTTGATATCTAATATAATTTTTCCTTTCAAAATTCAGGTGTCAGATGAGTTGAAGGGTGATGTGAGATTACAGATTGAAAAAGTAGACGATCTTCGTTACCAATTGGAAATAGAACCTGATCGACATAGGCATACCATTAATTGCTTAACAGAAATCACGAATAAAATACGTAATGACGTCCGTACTCGTGAAAGGGCATCGAACGAAATCAAAGATCATCTTGCTCAAATTTTAGTGAGAGTAGGTGATTACAGAGTATTAGATGTCAAAGACGATATAGGAAATGAATGTAATCGTCAATTAGAAAATATTCTCACTTTGAAAACTCTTTATAATCAACGCCTTAAGATATTAACAGATTTAAAAGACCAGGCTGTGAAGGAATTGATTGACGTTAAGGAAAAATTAGATTATACTTCGAAAAAATTCGAGGGTTATGAAGAAGATTTGAAGAAAGCGGAGGAAAAGGTATGAATTATCGGAATTAGTTCTTTGTTTTGAGTTTTCCAAGTTATGATTTTTTTCAGATTGAAATACAAGATAGTGAAATTTCAAATTTGGAGTCGCAATTGGGACTTGCTAAAGCTGATTGTAGAGATTTACAAAATCAAATGTCGCTCATCAATGGTTTATTCAGCCAAATGTTGCTTGGTGCATCTTCTGCAGAAATGGACCTTGACAAACTAACGCGTTTACTACAGGTATAAATAATTTTTGCATTATTCTCATCTTATTTTTCTAGATATTTAGCAACTTAATTTTATATTATAAGGAAAATCACGATCTCATCAGCGAAATGGCACGGGAAGAAGGCACCGAGGCTGCTGCTCTTCCAAAGTTACTGTTGGATCTGATAGAACAAGTGGAAGGTAAAAAAGAAGTAGAAAATGCATCGGACGGAGAAAGTAATAACGAAGAAGATTCTGATCTTGATAAGAAAGATGACGATCCTCAACCGGACATTGCTCATAATTTACCAAAGGTAATAAAAATATCTTCCAGTAATCAATACAACTTGTTTTAATGTCTTTAAAAATAGGTTTGGCGGGTTTTATTGGAGTTACTGAGCTGTCACGCAGTTAGTTCTCCAAATGTGTCAGTCGCTGCTTTGTCCGATCCAAACAGCTGTTACAAATCAGTTGATACACCAACTGGACCCAGACTTGTGATTTCAGTTAGTAAAACCTATATTCGACTCAAAGAGCTAATTTTGGAGAAAAAACATTTAGAGAAAGAGATGCACCGTATGAAACAATTGAATACTCACTTGGAAAGCAAATTGAGCGAACAAGTAAATATTTTTTTATTAAGAAATTGAATATATTAAAAAATGAAATCTTCTTAATGATCTTTCATTATTATTCAGGAAAAGAGATTATCTACTGTCTCGGATGAATTGAGTAAAACATGGAATATTGTAGGTCGAATGCAAGCTCAACACCAACAACTGCATACGCACGAAAAAATATTGCGATACGAATTGCAACAAAAACGAAAGATGTTACAGGAATTGAAGCAGGAACTGGAATATTGTAAAGAGAAGTGGGAATCTGCAAGGCAGAAGAATACAAACACTGAAATGGAATGGAGAATATTACGTAGAGAATTTGCCGCAAGAAAAGCTTTAGCGTCTCGCGATTCGTTCAATAACAGGTACTGACTACTAAATTTGTTATTATCTGTATTTCACTTATTATTTTAAAAATTCTAATAGCGCCGAAAGTGGCTTCAGCGATGAACGCGGAGATGATGACTCTGATGAAGAATATGACATTGAAGGACGCATTAGAATGGGGACTCGAAGGAGATCTAGAAAAGTACGTATTCTATACGACGTTAAATGACATATAACTTTCTCATAAATATCAAAGAAAATTGTGAAAATGCAAATCGAATTTCAGGAACCACAGAGAGCCTCAACGCCTGACACCGAATCCGAACAACCAACAGATACCGAACTATCAGAGTCTAAAGCATGTTCTTCAATAAGCTTAGAGCAACGTATATCAACACCAGAAACAGATACCGAAATAGAAGAAACCGAAGTGGAAACGGATGTTTGTTTGATCCAGGAATCCAATGAAAATGCGGATGTAGACGTGAGTTATGAGTTATGATTTGTTTTTCTTAATTTAAAATATACTTGTTCCAATTTTATATACGTTTTAATTCTTTATTTTTCAGAATGAGTCCAATGAATCATTAGATATTCTGGATCCTTTGGATCAAGCTCTTAGTACAGTTATTCAAAAGTTAATAAGTATTGATAACAGCCCGAATATCAAAACCGATTCTTCTTCTGAATATGATTCACCTTCAGATACATCAAAAATGACAAATAACGCTAGTAACGAATTAGGTGATTCGATACTGTGTGATCAAGATAATGAATCTACTTCCAAGATTGAACTTCCAAGTAGGTTAAATAACTGTGATAATTTAATAGAACCAGTAGAACCCGAGAATATTTCGACCGAAGTTGATAATGTTATGCTTGATATACCTGACGAAAATGTACCTCAGAAGCCGTCCGATAATGATGCATGTTCTACAATTTTACCCAATGATAATAACTCAAATGTTATGTCAATTTTTTCAATTGGCCCTTTCCCTACGATTAACTCAAATTCGTCAATCATAAAGAGTGTACAATTTAGTAATCCTTTAGAAGTTGGGCCTTCAATTTTACCTTCCAATACACTTTTTGGTGCAGAAATTCAAAATTCATCTCTTAGTACATCAAATGAAAAGCCTATAAAAGACGAAATAAAATTATCGAAAATCATTGAAAGTACTACTGAATCAGATAATGTATCGATTGGTTCGTCGTCGAGTGTGGATACTGTAAAAGAATTTACTGTGAAAGAATTTGAAAGCGATAAATCGCTTCCGCAAAAGTCCGAAGAGTGTAAAATTCAAACTGTCCAAGGAATATCCAAAACAGAAAATATTCCTTCTCAAAGTACTACTGATATATCAAAACCCGCATCTACACGTACTCCTGAAGAAGTTTTGGCTGCTCGAGAAGATAGATTAAAACGGTTAGAGGAGCAAGCAAATTGGCTGATGAAGAAAATGAATGCTACAAGTCAAAGAGGATCTGCACTCAGTAGTCGACTCGAAGAACTTCATGAAGTTTATGGCGAACCACCAGTCCCACCACCCATGCCAGATGTATTGCCATCTCACAGATTAAATACAACGTCAGATTCTTCGGTATGAATGAAATAAATATATATCGTGTTATATGTATAAGTGTGGAATAACTTTTTTTTAGTCAAAGCACTAAATTGTAATTTAATTTCAGGCTGCAGAATCAGACAAATCTTCAGAAGAAGCGAAGGAAGATTCACTGGACAAAACTATGTGATTTATGATTGTAGAGAAAAATGATTTTACAGAATAGAAATCATTTATATATTTTTGTGAATATGTATATAATTGCATGTCGTGCGGAACAAAAAATATAATAATGATTACGTTTACGAAAGTAACTCAATTTGTTGGTAAAGCAGTGTTTGAAAATATTTTATACTTTTTCTATGTATTCAGTGTCTAGTACTTAATCCTATGTTATGAAAAAGATGAATGTTCCTAAATGTTTGTAAGATATCATTTAAGTATAATTTGGTTATGTTGGAAAGTATAAACAAATTTATTAATAGGTAAAAGAATGAATAGGTGTTTTTTATTTATGATTTTTAAACAATTGACATTTTTCAAGTTAGGAAATCCGAACCTTGTTCGTTTTTCTTATAAACACATTTGTAAGACTCAAATATAAGTATAAGAAATATATTCACAAAATAATCTGTAGCTTAATGTATCTCATAAAATCCATACGAAAGTATTTATATAACAAAAACAGTTTTATTCAGGCTCTCTAAACTATAAGTTATCTAAAAATTTGTTATCGTTAATTTTCGACACTATCCATTTTTATGTACCTATTTTACAATAGTACATAAAAATTTCGTTTGTGTGATAAATTTACATAGTCTAATTATCCTTCGAATTTTAAGTTCCATTGCTCTTGATTTATTACAAAGATATCACACTCACGCTATAACTTTTCACAATTTCACTCGTATGCTACATTGAGTCCTTGAGTAATTATCTACATCAATTACAACTAATATTGGCCTTCTCTTACGCATTTATTGAATCTCTTAATCTCGTGATTTGTAATACGTTATCATATACAGGGTATAAATGCATAGATAGAATTATTCGTACATCTTCGAAAATCAGATATGGAGTTATGTGGATAGAATTATCTATACATTATAATCGATAATTACTGCCAGGAAATACTTCAAATTTTTTTTTACTCAACTTAATTTTAGTCAATCATATACAACGTAGCTAATAATCCTTTTTTACATGAACACCCCGTAAATTCCTGAACACACGTCCATTGATGTTGTAAACGCAATATAAAATTTCCATTTATAATTAATATTACATTAGACAGTAATACTTAAAAATGCGATTATATCACTATTCTGCATTATTTTCACTGAGCTTGAAAAATAGACTTAATTAGATGTTTTACTTGTGGCACACTTCCGAGCTTGAAAAAGTAAGAAAAGATTTAATATACACTATATCTACAAACTTTTCTCGGTTCAAGACAAAAGATTCTCCAAAAATATGTTTTGCCTTTATAATATTCAAAGTTAAAAATGCTCACCGTATTACACTAGTAATGCACTTTTCGCATATATTTGTACTCATGATGCATTTCTATTCTGAAAATGCTCATCAGGCAGAATTTATACTCATACTTTTCGAAATATACGTAAGTTATCGAAAAACTTTTGTCAGGTCTAATAAATATAAATATCGAGTCACTATTGATAAACACGTTAAGCGTTTAAGGCACTTCGGAATCTCATAAAAATCGATTGTACATAAATATATGCATTTCTACATGCTGCATGAAATTGTAAAGATATAAGTAACGGTATATTAGTCTTGAGTCTTAATGTAGAACATTTTTCATAGTCCTTAATCACACTTATTTACTTATATTTAATTTTTATTGAATCATCTGCAGGTATCTGTTTTCTTCTAGTAAAGAGCTTAACGAAGATGTCATATCATTGACGACCATATTGGCACTCGCTGGTAAAGGTTGCGGTAGAGATATTGGATGTGTAGAGCTCGACACGTTAGTCTCGTGCGTTTGAGCATTCCCGGACCAATTTCTACACTGTTGAACATACTCTAAAGTTCTTCTATAAGAATCTTGCCTCATGCCTTGAGGAGGCTTAACCGGAGAACCTTGCTGCGATTGACTGATGTCTCTACACTGGATCTCGGGCAAATTCGCTCCATGTTCATGATAACACTGTTCGGCACCGAAACCCCATTGACAGCTGCAATTATATTGCTGATGATTTGCTTGGTTGTGGCGCGTTTGACAATTATGGCCGCAGGTCTGTTGGGGCATTCTGCAATTTGATTGTCGATTCGAACACAATTGAGGAGAGCTCCTCTTAATAACATTGTCGTTTACTCCATTCGGCCTGTGATAACTATTTGTATGGTCGCAATTGGTAATTGGCAAACAACCAGCAGCGAGATTAACTTGTTGAGTTTGCTGCATGCAACCTTGATTATTGGTCATGTTGGGTACAGGTTTCGTCGGATCTGTAACCGCTGGAGGTATACAGTGTTGATTGGTTAATGGAACTTGTTGACTCGGATTAGTACTAGGTATTTGACTGTTGATCGTTGGCATTGCTCTTGAGCATTGGTTTGACACTGGACCGCACTGAGTATTAGCGATATTCACTCCTGGCTGGATGTTCAAATTTTGTGTACAATGAGGTATTATTTGTTGACAGTTTCCTTGACGCATTTGAGAACAAGATTGTTGGTTCATAGACGCATGATTTTGCGGTATACACGTTTGACCGGAATGATGATTGGGCTGTCCGCTAGAATTGCCCATACAAACAGAATTTACCTGATTTTGACAACTGTAGCCCGAATAGTAATTGTGATGTACGTGATTCTGAGTGCAATTTCGCGTCAGTTGGGCAGAATTTTGTGGCAAATTTTGTGGAGCGTGTTGAGGAACTAATGATCCAGCTGCTGGAGAAGTTAACGGTTGTTCGCTAATGTTGCTTGGAGCGTATTGCGAACCTGGTGACATTACTTGCCCCGCTAATGGGCTAGCTACTTGAGTATTGCCAGGTTGAGATCCATAGTTAGGCAACGGACAATATTGCGACGACTGATTTCGCGAACTTGGGCACTGTCCGTAAGAAGATGGCGAAGCGTTTTGGTAATTTTGACATGCCTGCTGAGGCGATGGTTGAGGTGGATAACAATTTTGTTGATGAGATTGATTATAGGTGCAGGTATTTTGCATTTGTCGCTGGAAATGTACAGGATTTGAACATATGGGCGACTGGCACATTGGCAGAGGACTTCCGCGATAATTAACTTGGTTTCCTTCGGCTTGAACCTGTCAAATAGAGATAAACATCATTTTATTAGCGAATATCCATCGAATGTACAGAAATAGAATATAAATATTTACCTGATTCAAATATTGCAACATTTCATCTGGAATGACCAATTTATTTTCTACCATTTCTCCTTCCCCAACTTCGTCCAAAATAACTTCTTGATTAGGATGCAATTCGGGTAACTGCGCCGATCTCGGTCTCGGTGGCATCGATGGCGACGCCCTTTGAGCTTGATGTCCTCTCGCGGGTTCAGACATTCTTCGGTCGTTTGATACTTGAGCGTAATGTCCAGTTGGGCCATTCCATTCTGGCACTGCCTGATTGCTCTGTATACAAACGATCGTTGATTGAATATTTGGGCAACGAGTTAGCCGATTACGAAAGTTGGAAACAAAGTTTACATACCTGAAGAGACATGTTTTGCGTCTGAACAACGAGATTGTTGGTACAGTAAAGTCCTTGAAGGTGACTAGGTGGATTGGCTCTACCCGAGGTAGTGCTCATTTGACTACTTCTCCTAGAAGTACCCGGACTGATAGGATCGTAGAAACTACCCGGTCCGGCTGGTCCCATTCTCACAGCACTAACGCCACTAGCTTGGCTACTTCTCCTGCTTCCGAAATCGGTCGACCTCATGCTCCCGTAATAAGTGCTGACAGTGCTGTTGCTGTCCCTTCTCGGTTCGCTCAATGGCTGCAGCCTCAGTTGAAGATCCGAGAGGCTCGTCTGGCGCGTCGTGCCGCCTCCTTCCATTTTGAGATCGGTTATCCTTCTGTTCAAGTCGCCAATGTTACCCTGGTGCATCGTGCCACGAGTACCTCTCACGCCGGGTACATTCAACGGCAGAACGGACATGTTCTTTGCGTTCAATCTTCCTTTCATACGATTTCTCGACGTCGGCGGAGGAACTTGTTGCTGCTGCGATTCCATACCGCCAACCTGAAATAAATATATATTAGATTAACTAAAAATTGCAAATCATATTGATGTAGAGGTAAAAATATACTAACCATTGCTCTCAGAGCGATAGGGAGATCGGCAATGTCGAGATCATCGGGCTCCTCGTTCCAAGGTTCTTCGGCTAACGTTATGGCGTCGCCGATGTTGGCTGTAACTCCGGCTATATCGTCGTTGCAGCCGCCGACGAGTGGGCTGCCTTGTTGCTGCATCATGTTGGGAGGGCTGTTCGCTTCGCTCTCGGATTTGACGCTAGGGCTCGATAGACTTGGCGTCTTCGCGTGAAGATCTTCGCTCCTGCTCGGGCTGTTTCCTCCCGCGCCGGCTTCGTCGCTACCGCCGCCATCGCCGCCTCCTTTGTGTTTCTTGTTAGCGTAAAATTCAGCGCCGTGGACAGTCTTCACGTGTTTTCGTAGCGATGACGGATCGGTGTACCTCTTTGTACAACCTGGCGCCTTGCATACATATGGTTTCTAGAAGAGAGACATTGTTATCAGTTTGTTAACAAAATGAGATTTCAATTATCGTATTGGTTCTCGCGTACCTCATTCGAATGCGTTCGGTTTTGGTGCTTCGCTCTGTCGCTTGCGTTGCTGAATGCTTTACTACAGCCAGGATACTCGCAAGTATAAGGCTTCTCGCCCGTGTGAGATCTAAGATGAGTTTTCAAATTCTCCAGCCTAGAATACGCCTTGAAGCAACCTTCGAACTGAGAAAAGAAATCATTGAAATTAGTCTCGACGTTCGAGTGTGTAATTTAGCATGGCATTACTCTATCTGAAAAACTTACTGTACACTTGTGAGGTTTTTCACCAGTGTGTCTCCTCATATGGACCACAAGCATATACTGAGCTTTAAACGGTTTTTCCTCTCTCGAGCAGTCTTCCCATCCGCAGACGAAACTTTTCTTGTTGGCGTGAATGTGATCGTTGTTGATGTGTTTCACAAGATCGTCCTGCGCAAAGAAAGGGAAAGGAAAGAGAGTCGGCTATAGTAAATTTGTCAGCAACGTCGCGAGGTAGTAAAATCCGAAACTTAATCTCACCTGAGTCGGGAATTCAAGGCCACAGTCACGCCAATGACAGTTGGTCTCGATAAAATCGCCAGGCTCGTCACGAAGGTCCTCGCTCGGGCTGAGGCCCTGAAGGTGAGACGACGGCGCCGTGGTAGTCGTGTTCGTCGTCGTCGTGGCCGGTTCCCTCTTCACCTTCGTCGAAACTCGCCGGGATGACGTGTCCGCTTCGGCGGTTACCGACCTAGTCGACGCTTCCGATGCTTTCCGGCACGACTCGGCAACCTGAAATCGACAATTTCGTTTGACGTTTTGACTGATACTACCAAAAGCCTCGCTTTCACTGGTAAATTTTACTGGATTAAAGTACTCCTTACCGCAATTTAAGGTTCGTATCTGGACAAACTTAATTTAGAGTAACGATTACTTTATTATTCTAGTTGAAGAGTTTGGAAGATATTACTAGAATTTAAAGTAATTTTTACTATTCATGTACAGTCCTAACATCGATTAAAGTAAAGTTCACGTTATGTAAACGTTACCTTATTTATTTGGTACATTAAAGAAAACAAAAAGTGAAGACCATTTGATTTAAAGTATTCCCTATACATAAAATGATTACTTTATCTCTAAAGTGAAATACGCCGAATTATTTTTCTCCGTGTGGGCACGAAGAAAAATAGAGAGGGTATTAAAGGATCGAGCGATATTAATAAAGATAACAGGAAGAACCGACATAAGCGGATAGCGTTTGAGAGAACGATAGAATTGACACGGTGAGAGCGATGGAGAGCGTCGAGACGAAAATATGAGACGCACGGAACGAGATAGCGTGGGTGAACGAGGGCGAGAAAAAAAAGGAGAGAGAGGATCGTAAAAGGTATAAACGAAAAAAAAGGAGAAAATAAAGTAGAAGGAAGTGGTCGGGAAGAGTAGCAGTGGGGAGGGAGGCGAGAAAGAGGAGAAGAGTCGCGCAGGAAGGGAGAAATCGGGCGAAATAACGCGCGCGAGATTGTATGCAGTAACTCGAGGACCCTGTAAAGGTAACCCAATCTCGCTACGCGTTTGCTTTATCGCCTCGATCCGTTAACGCTGTTTTCGACGAACAAGTCGAAGGATACGCGGTGGAGACGGTTCGAATCAATTTGTTCTCGAGATGGGCTCGATCATCGATTATATATAATCGTGAATTTATTCTCACCTCGATTTTCGGCGGTAGAGTCGTGGCGCACGGGGTGAGCGGCGCCGACGGTGTCGTTTGCGGTGGCACACCGGCGTAGAGCTGCGAGTGCGGCGAGAGGCTGTGCGGATGGTGAGAATGGGGGTGGGAGGTGGGCGGCGGCGGAGCAGGTGGTTGGAGAGGGTGCGTGTGCGGCAGCAAAGCCGCAGCTGCCGCGCTGCGGAGCAAGTGCGCCTGCAATTGCTGCAAGTGAGGCGCCATACCGGGATGCATTCCCAAGGCTGGACTCATCGCTGAAAAAATACAAATTTTTCTAAATCAATTCGGACAAATTATACGTTCTCGATACACTGAGAGAAAAAAATTAGTAAATTTTACTAATTTTCTACTATTTTTATTAGTAAAAAAGCGGAACAACTATTAAAATATAGTAAAATATCATACTAATAAAA
>NCVS01001302.1:6394-40551 GCA_003055095.1 Goniozus legneri
AGATACTTTACAGTACAAGGTACCGGCCTATGTACTGTCGATTCGACTAGTGAATCTGAGGTTTATACATATATACAAAATATTTTTTTTAATTTATAGAAGATTATTGAAAAATATAAACTTTATTTTTTTTATTTAATGTATTTATTCCTAATACTATTCAATTGACGTCATTGTTTGTATCATCATGACGATTGCTACTATCCGTCAATTATTATTACATCAAAAAACAAACAACGCTATCCTTAATCATATTATCATGGAAAAATGGTCGAATTCGAATTAATTTCGCAAAATTGTACTACTCTATTACGTAATAATTTTATGGTTCGTGTACAACCATTCGTTAACTGTCATTGACACACAGTTTGACAGTTGGTTCAGCATTATGCAATATTCAATGTCACGAAAAATCCAAACATTGAATTGACTACGTAATATATAACATTGAAATGGGGCGTACATAATATAAATTCTATATACTGTAATCAGCAGTAAATGAAACATTTACCAATACCGATATTCGGTACACCTCGAGTCAATGGTGTCACGATCGAAAAACGCAGCTGAAGGAGAATAAAGGCGGATATCGGCAGCTGCTCAATTATTTTATCACAGGTTATGCAAATATTTGCTAGAATGGCATCATGCAATACCTCTTATTTTTTGCAATACCTCTGATAGTTTTCAGTATATAAAAGACATCGATATCCTTCACGAATCAATAGTACTCTTGTCGACATCTTTCACTGAAGTGTTTCTCGTGTCTGTAAAAACGAGGCATTCGGAAATGAATGCCATTTTACAATTCACTACAGTCGTAGTGTTGGTGGTGAATCTGGCTAATGCTAGTGTTTTGAATGGTATAAATCTTTATATTTGAATTTATTGACAAATCAAAGTTTGAGTTATACTAAATTTATTGTAAATTCTTACCTCTTCTAGGAAAGGCAGAACCTGCATGTCAAACTGTTGAAAATGAAGATGGAGTTTGTAAAATACTACCAGAATGCATGCCTCATATGGAAAAATTTAACGATAGAGCTAACGAAGAGAATCGTGAATATCTAAGAAAAGCTCTATGTGGATGGGATCAAAAAATTCCGAAAACTTGTTGCCCATTGCATAGCGAGAAAAAGAATCTGTTACCTGAAACATGTGGCACTCCTTTTTCGGCTAAAAGGGTATCTAAAGGAGAAACTACACGTGACAACGAGTTCCCTTGGGTAGTTCGTCTTGAACGGAAAAGTAAGTATAATATAAAATCAGTACGTGCCATTATTTTTGAAATCGCAAATTCATTACATTCGTTAAATTTTCTGTAGCTAATACTAACCAACGTGCACCAAATGGATGTGATGGCATAATCATCAGCAAACGTTATATTCTGACAGCGGCACACTGTTTCCCTAAGAACATTCCCGCCGTCGTAAAATTATTCAACGTTGTTATCGGTGTGACCGATTTGCATGTATTCGGTCCTTTTATTCAAAAAATTGACATTGAAGAGATTATTGTCCACGAAAAGTTCTCGGAAAAATTCGATTTCGATAATGATATAGCTTTAATAAGACTAACTCGAGATATAGTATTCGACAGCACAATTTATCCTATATGTTTACCCGAGACTGACGCAAAACTCACAGGAGCTCAGTTAGTAGTAGCTGGTTGGGGTTTGAACGAAAACGGACGTTACCTTCCAAAGATGCAGAAAGCAACTTTGAAAGAAGTTGATCATTCGACTTGTGAAAAGGCATACGTGCCTCGAAGCGCAAAGATCGGTTCAAATATGATTTGTACCACAGGCATAACTTCCGGAGCCAACGCTTGTCTGTAAGTTAATATGCCGTTAAATCAGTTGTGACTTTTCAAAAATGAATTCTCATTATTAATTTATTTAATTTTATTATAGTGGTGATTCCGGTGGTCCATTGATGGCAACAGGAGGTCAATTTCGTAACCCGACTGTCGTTGGAATCGTTTCATTTGGTGTAAATTGTGGCTCAACAGAATACCCAAGTGTTTATACGAAGGTAACCGACTATATTTCATGGATCGCTGACAAATTGAAACCTTAAATTTTGTGATAATCCGACAGATATAACAAATTGACAATGACAATGCCTTCGAAATGTGTATTTATATAATAAAATTATTGTTTTTATACATGAATATCCTGTGTTTACACATATTATATCCATAATATACCTACACGAGTACAATTACGTTTCGGTTGGATACCTAGTTTAAGAATTCGCGAAGGATGTAGTATTTCTTCAACGTGTTTCATTGACCTTATGAAATCTTAATGGGGAGGAAAGACGCAGAATAGCTCTCGTACAAGAAATTTCTCATAAATAGATACGACGATAGAGATAAACGTTAGTTTGGTGACCGATACCATCAAAGAAACAACTTTCTATCAAGAACTCAGCACAAATGTGACATGCCTCGAAAACTTCAATAATAGACGATAGTGTGACTTGAAACTATTCAGTTAAATAGTACAAAATAATATGTATTTTCGAAAATTTATACTTATTCTTCTTTTTGTACATGTTGAATGTCGTAAGTGATGTGTTATAATTAATATTAAAATTGAATAAAGAGAATTTTAACTGATTTTTTACAATTGTAAATATTTAGAGGAAAAGTGTGTTACCATATTACAGAAATATGGAACTTGCGTTAATATAGAGAATTGTCAATCTCTAGTCCAACCTCTCAAACAATTGAGATCAGTGCCTAGAGAATATTATGAATTTTTACGAAAGAATCAGTGTGGATTTGATGGCTTTTATCCGAAAGTTTGTTGTGAACAAAAAGTAAATTAATATAATGTACCATAAATTAATTACTCTTATGAATATTTTCACAACTTTAATCGATGATAATTCCAGTTACAAAGGCAAATTGACCAAGCAGGACACAATTGCGAGACGCCAGACCAGTTACCTGGTAAATGTATAGATATCAGAAATTGTCACTCGCTCTATCGCTTATTGACAATCCTACCACTGCGTTCAACTAGTTTAGAATTTCTAAGAAAATCGCAATGCGGGTATGAAAATAGTACGCCACTTGTTTGCTGCCCAACACGACCAGATATGATCATATCTCGACCAGGTTTTTATTGGAAACCAACTACAGAGAAACCAACTACACCAGAACAAGAAATAGGTAATAATAATATGCCAAGCAATTCGCTTTTACCTAAAGACTGTGGAAAAGGGATTACACGAAAGATAATTGGAGGTGAACTTGCCGAACTGGACGAATTTCCCTGGGTGGCTTTATTGGAATATCAAACTCGTTAGTATAATCGAAAATCTTTTCGTTCTTTATATTAAAAAATAAATAATAAATTAGTTTGGGAAACTCATAATAATAACATGAGAAATAGAAAACCTGTATGATATTGGTTTCAAAATGAATTTTGACATTAAATGATCATTATACTTATTATGTCAATTCTAATGCCGAAATTTATTCTTCAGCGCATGGAATAATCACAGCTTGCGGTGGGGTTTTAATAAGCAACCGATATGTGTTAACCGCGGCGCACTGTTTAAGGAATAATCACCTGCCATCGACATGGAAACTAGTATCGGTGAGGCTCGGCGAGTACAATATTGCTACTTCAAAAGATTGCTTAGAAGTAGACGGAGAACAGATTTTCTGTGCCGACGATTCTCAATCGGTTCTCATCGAGAAGGCAATCGCTCACGAGAATTTCCTACCCGATTCGATCAATAAATTGAACGACATTGCGCTATTAAGGCTGTTCAAAGAAGTGAAATACACGATATACATTCAGCCCATTTGCTTGCCGATGAGCGCGACCTTGTCGAGCATCGGCTTATTCATATCCGGCTGGGGAAAAACAGAAAGCGCGGCAATGTCCAACGTTAAACTGAAAGTAAAGATTCCGCTGGTCGACATTGAGACTTGCGCCCAAAAATACCGAACTGTCAACCTGAACTTGGGGTGGGGGCAAATTTGCGCCGGTGGAGAAGCCGGAAAGGACTCTTGCAAGTAATTTTTTTCATATTACTTTTTTCTCGTGAATTTAATTTTTTAAACGTGTGCCAGAAGATTAATTTATCATTTGAAGCGTTTTATATATTCACTATACGAGAAATGTTGAGTTTTCGATTAAATTATACCTGCTTCGGTTAATAATGTGAGGGAATTATACTCTTGCCACGTTTTATTGTTTTACAGTGATTATTTTTTTCACAGGATTTTTTTACAATAAATTAATATCACGTTTGTTTTGTTTACCTAGCGGTGACTCAGGAGGTCCACTAATGGCCGTTGGAAATGACAACAGGTGGACAGCCGTCGGCGTGGTTTCGTTTGGCCCCACGCCGTGCGGTCTGCAAGGCTGGCCCGGTGTCTATACAAACGTTTACGACTTCACTTCATGGATACTCAACAACCTCGAACCGTGATTTTAGTTTTCTAAAATCACGCGGATATTTACGATGTGCGAGCAATTAAAATGATTTTACGGCTATTTACGTAACGAGAATAGCGAGGCATCACCGGCTGAAAGGAATAACCGCACAACGAGAGTTTAATCTCAAGGTTGCGAAATTGATCGATCGAGACGGCAATTTGCCATTTAATGAATGCGACAGTCATCCACCGCGTTGGGAATTCACGGTGATCTCCGATTAATAGTAATATTCGATTAGAATATAAGAGCAACGTATTGCGATCTCATGGAGTTTCCACAATCGTTTGTCGATTTACTCGCTATTACTAATTCGAATTTGTATGATATACAGAACAATTATTTATAAATTTTATGAATAAGCATTGATTCATAATAAACTTACAAAATTGTAAAAAGTATAATATTCTTGGATTTTTCACTCCATCGGTATTCCAGATGAACAACAATATCCATATCTTTTCCCAGCTCTTTATTTACACTCGCATTCTAACTAAAATTGAGTGGTTCTCAGAACTTTTCAGTCGTGGTTATCCTCCTCATCGTAATATCGGACGTATTTCAATCAAAATTACAGCCTAGTAATATCTCCATGCAACAACAAGAAAAATATCTTATTTTTCGAAACATTATTCGGATGACGGCAAAATTTGATAACCGCAGATGTGTATGGGATTTCGGATTACTCAGAAGAATAACTATCTCGTAGGAATGTCCGGAAATATAATTGGAAGATGGGGAAACGTAGCTGCTCTCGCACGATGATACGCGATAGTACAAGAGGGGGCAGGGAGCAGGGGGCAGATAAAACAACTCCGAAAAGTCCCGAGTTAATTAGCGAGACGGAGTCAGTAGTCTGCAGTGACCAGCGTGGTGGGAGACACCGGTCGACCCTGGCTTCGGTCACTCTGTCATCGACAATATCAGTTGGCACTCGGATCTCGGACTTGACGGTTTTCATTGCGCCACGAAACTCGGATAACAGTGCGAAACCAATTCTCATAAATGCCGATTCGGGAATAGCCATAGAAACAAAAACAAAATGAGAATGACGTTTAACGTGGCTGTGATCGTGCAACTGGCGTTGATTGCTTTTGCCAATGCGCGTAAGTAACGAGCGAGCTCTTGTCACGCTTCGTGTCACTTCGTAACGAGCATCTTCGTGTTTCATCTCCTCTACGCATCCTATATTCGTTTAATTACACAAGAATCGCAATAATCCGTGTTTCTTTTAATTTTTACTTTATCATTGCGATGCTCATCCGTCCGAACGATTCAATTTTCGTTGCGAACGATACCTCACAAATCTTTTTCAAACGATCAAAAAGTTTTATCTGAAATTACGTACAATTATTCATCTAACTCGGTTCTTCGTAATAACGACCTTATTACTTTATCAGCGACAGAGTTCATAGATTGAGGACGCTTATTGATTTCAGAGTCGACGGGTCAGAGTTTAAACCAAGCTTGCACGACGCCAGATCAGTTTGCTGGAACGTGCATCCCGATACGAGAATGTGGTCCATTGCTGAATATCTTGATGTCTCAGCCTTTGCGACCAGAAGCTGTCGATTTCTTGAAACAATCTCAATGCGGATTTCAAGGTTCGAATCCTCTGGTCTGCTGTTTCTCTTATAATGGGCAGGTTGCACCGACACCTAACATCGACAATAATAACAACAAAAATCCAACCGAAAATCGCAATCCATCGTCAGACGATAATGGCAATTCTTATGAAGATAATCAAATCGATCTCTCCAAAAATCCACTATTGCCTAGTGATTGCGGTGGCGGTATGGATGTATCGAGAAAAATTTTGGGAGGAGAAGTTGCCGAAATAAATGAATTCCCATGGATGGCTCTTATTGAGTATCAAAAACGTGAGTAGCTTACATGAACGTTCAATATAAAAATAACAGATTAAGACTAATAAACATTATATAAGATTAGTACGTAAAATTAACACATACTCAGTGTAGTTTCATTTATGTGTACTAATTTCATACGTATGCATATTATACACGCGATAACTTGCATATTTCTTCCGATTTAATTTTCGTTTAAATAATTTAATCATAACATTTGACCTGAAAGTTACACAGAGTTAATAATGATGATTTGCAAACAAATGATGAAATAATTTCATTTCGTTTTGTTAATTTATTGTCATCATTATTAATAAATATCATAAAAAAGTTAATTACTGCTAATTTAAACTAATTATCTTTCATTCTGCAGCAAATGGGAGAACGACCGCCTGCGGCGGCGTGCTGATCAACAGCAGGTACGTCCTGACGGCTGCTCACTGTGTGAAAGGCAAAGACTTGCCCGTCACGTGGAGACTCTCAGCGGTACGCCTGGGCGAGTACAACACGACCAGCGAGCACGACTGCGTCGAGTTGGATCAAGGCGCTATGTTCTGTGCCGACGACCCAGTCACCGTAGGCGTCGAAGAGCAGATCGCTCACGAAAATTACATTCCAAGATCGCGCGATCAGCGCAACGACATCGCCCTTCTTCGTTTGACGCGCAACGTTGAATTCACTAGCTACATACAGCCAATTTGTTTACCAACGAGCACCAACATGCCCCAGAGTAAACTCTTCGTCGCTGGTTGGGGAAAAACCGAGACCAGATCAGCCTCTGACGTAAAACTCAAGCTAGAAATTCCCATTGCCGATCGGTCCAGTTGTGGAAATACTTACAATCAAGCAGGTGTTACTTTAGGCGACGGTCAAATCTGCGCAGGTGGCGAAGAAGGAAGGGACTCTTGCAGGTAACTGACTTACTTAGCCCTTTGTATAACGGTTATGATTTTCACAGTACCATTCAAACAAAAAAAATGTATGATCTTGCTATTATGGTAGCCTTTTCTATTCTTTTTTAATACGTTCCCTGCCGCGTGGGGTGTATACGCCCCACGCTGAACTTTCCATTCACGCCATTCAGTACTATCATTGTAAAATGAAAAATCTTTTAAAAATTCATTATGCAGTCAATTATGGACATCTTAATACTATTTAAAGTATTGAATAGATTAATATTCATTTAATAACTCATTTAATGAGTATAAAACATTAAATTATATCAAATGAGTGTGTTTTATCGTGTATTTTTGCATTTAATCGTGCATTTAATGGTTTTATTTTAATTGTATAAAATAATAGTTATTGCATTCTTATACCTTTAATCTAGAGCATAAATTGAATCATTGTGGCGAGATTTTAAGAAAAATGAAAATCAACACAGAGATATATTATTCGTATGATTACAGGGGTGACTCTGGAGGTCCATTGATGGCCGTTGAAACAAACGACAAATGGGCGGCTATCGGTGTCGTGTCGTTCGGTCCCTCGCCTTGCGGGATGCTAGGCTGGCCTGGTGTTTACACCAAAGTTAGCGACTACGTTCCTTGGATAATCAGCAAGATCAGAGCTTGAGATGAAGCAGCAGATTAAGAAATTCCAAACTGACTGTTTATGTAATTATTATAATCTCTCTGAGGAACTTTTAACGTGATACTCATGTACTTACATTTTCGTAAGAATGCGTAGAAGGAAAAACATCAAATTATTATTCTAACCTGTACATAACGAAACATCGAAAAATTGCTGTCATGATAATTGAAATTGAATATTTATATAATAAAACATTGTTTCTCTAAATGTTGGAAAATTCAATTCCTATCCTTTATTACATTTACACTTGACATTCATTCTGGCTATTATTTACAAGTTTATGAGTACTACGACATCATTTTACGCTACAAGCGTTGATAGATTGTTTAGAAACTGCTAGCGTAAAAAATTAGTAAATTCACTTATGTCGACACTAAACATCGTAGTATTCCCATGCTATGACGTAAAAGGTTATCAGTTAGCGCTTTTATTCTGGGAAATACCGAAAAATCTTTTCAAGTTTATCCTAAACAAAATATCAACATTTAAGGAAAATTCAAACAAAACTTCCCTCTTGAAAAATTATTGCAATCCCTGAATCCTATCGAATAACACTTCCCATAAGTACATCAAAATCAAAAACGTTGATTGTATTATAGATATAAAATATTAAACGAGCACGCGCACGCGATTACCAAATAAGATGTTAATTTTGAATTTCATATCAACGCAATTTCTGAGTATGAGCAGTGATAAGCTCGAACTTTCACATGATTCTGCATATGCCTCATAGTTCAGAGGTTATCGGAATCTTATTATTGAGTCAACTAGATCAAAGTGCTATTCGGATCGAATTTAAACGCACCGGGAAAAATGAGAAAATAATTTCATCGATGAGAAATCCTTCCGAAGGACAATCCGCAGTATACGCGTCAGTGGATTTCTCTGTCGTGTTTCCTCGTTCTTTTTTACCTCGTTTCCTGCGAAATCACGAATACCATAGGTATCATCGATGGGGAACGAATGTCCAATAGGTGGCAGCAGGTAGTCCGGCGAGCCGCGACAAGATCAAGGTTGCGAATAACAGTCGAGTACGTGAAGGCTGAGAGCGAGCTGCCTAGCTTGCGTTTCGTTTTAATCGTCTCATGCCATTCGAGATAACTGGTTTCGGTCGCCACCACCACTGTCAATGAAGACGACGTACCGGTGACCGGTGCTCTATCGAGTCAGTGTCTTCAACGTAGCCGCAGTTTCAACTGCGACTGGCCGGCTGCGAAACCGGCACGCGACAAAAGAAAAATACGAAGGGACCATTTCAACTCTTTACATCCCCGTTATAATAAAAAGAAAAGATGGCAATGGGTGGATTCTATTTCGGAATATTCATGACGATTTTCCTGTTGCAGTTGGTCAGAGCGCGTGAGTATTCGTTGGTTTGACATTTGGCGAATATTTCGAATTCAATTGGGATCGCAGCGGTAATATTTTCACTTTGTTCGTGCGTGTTTTCCGGATGTAGAAAACACACGTAATTGGTTTATAACAATTATATCGGAGGAAAAAGAATTCCACGCTATTTAACAATAGTTGCTTCAAGGATTAGTTGTTATTTATATTCTGGTCACGCGTATTGGTCCACGCGATGCATGTTTATTGTATTCTTGGAATAAGGAAATTTACAGCTATTCTACTTTTTTTTTAACTATCAGTAGTATTCTATTAATACTTGGAATTGCAGAGATTAACGACGATAATATGCACTTTTATAATTCGATAGAGGATGGATGTTTCAATCCGAATAACAAGCCTGGGTTGTGCATCAATATTCGAAACTGTCAGCCTCTAATCAACATTCTACGAGGACCTAGACCTATTCCGCAACAAGATCTCGATTTTTTGAGAAACTCTCAATGTGGCTTCGAAGGCACCTATCCCAAAGTCTGCTGTGAACTTCAGGTAATTAATAATCTACCAGCTTCGTAATGGCACGATTAAATATTTCATGGAAATCAAAAACGTCAAAATATCAAATTCATTCGCGCAACGTATTCTCGAGAGAATACGCGGGTATTTCCATCTCGGATCACCAACCCAGATCGAACTGTAATCTAGTAGCGCGGGATTGGCTGACTAATCCATAACAAGTTGCTCGAAAGTTTCGCCTCATATGGATTACTTACGAAATACAGAATACCGTTTTACCAGGAAATAAAAATTTCTTTTCCCTGATTACGTCTTGAAAGAGGCTCGTAATTTCGATATGAGAAATATGATTCATAGGGATCGTGTTCGAGGAAATTACAAAGACAGACGTCACAACGAAGACAGTTAGAATATCCCGAGTTGGAATTGTTGGACGTTTTCATTAAATTAGCAGGCCGGGGTATTTCAAATAACAAAGACCTAGTGGCACGAGCATACCGTTTTTTTACATAGTTCAATTGATCGCTTTTTAAAGAAATAATTTTATATTAAATTCTAGAATAATTCTTCATTAAGGCTGTTGATACTTTATACCATTGGCACTCAGATAGATCTTTTAATACTCAACTAAACTTTAAATGAATTCATAATAACTTCTTCTTGGATATAATTCAACATTGAATTTATACTTTATTATTCTTCCTGAATCTTATTTTGCTAACATTAAAGAATCATTGTGGATACCCACAATTTCAACTGTGTTCATTATCGAATAATAACAACAATATTGAATTTTTTTTAGATTCCGATGCCGACACCTCAACCCACACCTCTAACGGACCCGGACGTGGTACCCCCAAGTCCTCCTGACGTATCGAATCACCCGAATTTGTCGCTCTTAGATTTTAGCATCTGTGGACCATTCACCGAACGCAAAATCTACGGCGGCAACAAAACTGCGGTCTTTGATTATCCATGGATGGCATTGATCGCCTACAGATTTGGTAGATCCGATCCAGAATTCAGGTGTGGCGGCACGTTGATAAATAAAAAATACATCTTGACTGCCGCGCATTGTGTCACAGCGCTACCGGATGGTAAGACATATTCTCGTTATCGATTAATAAATTGTGTTTGTTATTTGCAAATCATTTAAAACTGATACCGTCTCCCGTTTCGTTTGACAGGGCTTTCAATGGTGGGAGTTCGGGTCGGAGACCACGATTTGAGTACCGAAAGAGATTGCGTCAGGGATAGCGACGGCCTTGAAATTAACTGCGCCGAGCGGTATCAAGATTTCGGTATCGAGAGAACTCATTTTCATCCCGAGTACACACGAGAGAAATTACAAAACGACATAGCACTCATAAGGATCGACGGTGAGGCCGATTTTCGGCCAGAGAGTGTTAAACCAATTTGCCTGCCAATTGGAGCTAATGCCGAAATCACACAAAAGAAGGTATGTGAAAATTGAATTACTTAAAGGAGATATACGAATGTGGAAAAATTTTAAATTCTTTTGTATAAATATAGGTAATAGTCACCGGATGGGGTGCAACAGAAGCTTCTCCGCGCAGTCAAGACTTGCTCATGGCGCAATTGACGCCGGTCCCTAACGCTCAATGCAAACAAACGTACGAGAATAAAATTCAAATTTGGTACAAGCAAATGTGCGCTGGCGGACAAAAGAGTATCGACTCGTGTCTTGGAGACAGCGGCGGGCCGCTCCAGGCACCAGCTATATATAACAACTCGATAAGATATTTCCAATATGGAATTGTGAGTTTTGGATTGAAAAGTTGTGGAACGGAAGGATTCCCCGGAGTTTATACGAGAGTAGCGTATTATGTAGACTGGATTTTAAACACGATAAAACGATAAGGTCAGGAAGTTCAATGTCGTGGGTGAATCGTTGTAAACAAATTTTTAATTTGAACACTTTGTCATTGGATTTTCAGTAGTGTGATATTTCTTTCATTGACAATATATTTTGAATAATTCAACCAGTTATAAATTTCATTAAAAAATGTAACAAAATCACAAATTACTATTTAAAATAATACTCAAATCGATAAGTATCGATTTTTGACTTTAAGACTTATACATGTCTATTATCATTTACTAAGTGTATCATAAATAAAAATTTTTAATATGCAAGAATTTGAATGCAATAAATTATATTATAATAATTTGTTAATAAATTTTTCGATAGAAAGATTGGTAGACATGAATTTTTCAGTGCGTAATTTAAGAATTAGTTAATCGAACCTGAGTATAAATGAGACATTGTCGAGAGTATATGATATGAGATAGTAAGTGCACTTATGTTTTTGTTTATGATTATTTGTTGTAACATTAGTTATCATGCGATTGTAAGTAAAGCGTTACTCATTAGAATTTTTGTTATTCATAGACGAATCGTATTCATTCCGATTGTGCATGATTTTTTCCTCGTGAATGTCACTTGCAGTACAATCACTTAAGATTTTATGGTGTTCATCGTTGTCTTCGATTAATTCTGCAGTTTCATTTATCGAAACTTTCAATGGACCCCGTTCAATTTTTCTTTTCCCATTCAGACGATTCATTTTCAATGCAGTTTTTCCAGATTTGTGTGATCCAGATGAATTACTCAAAGAAACAACAGTTCCTGAAGAACTGGTTAACGACCCTGAATCCGGTCGAGAATTACTTGCGTTACTTACATATGAATCTGCACTGCTACTGTTTTGCCTTTTCTGCTTTCGCATTTTCTTTTTGGACGCTTCTCGTAAGTACATTTTTTGGTGTGCGTTTAACGAAGACTGAAAACTCTACATTAAAAATCTCATAGTCGTAAAATAATCTTAATAACTTAAACATATTGTAATGAAAAACTTCATACTTGTGAATAACGTTCGAAGAGAGTTGGAATTTGTGTTACTCGGTTCAACATCATTTCCATGTGCATCCGATGACGCTCGGCTTGCTCTCTAGCTTCTTCTCTGCGTATGGAAGCCCGCATGTCGATATCTCTTCTTGGTTCATTTCTAATGAACATTTTGTACATATTTAATGGAATTTTAATATCGTATTTTATTAAATAAATCACCTCGCGGACGATCTTAGTGCTTTCCAAGCAGGTTTTCGACTGATTAATAATTCCCGAAATCTCATTTCTTGTTCACGTCGTTCTTCTTCCATACGTTCTCTGATCTCGCGTTCTAATTTTTCCCTGTTATAATAATATAATTATTGTAGCATTTCACTTTATCAAATTAATCACAACCAATTCTCGCATAATAAATTACCGGGATGCTCTGCATCTCAAAATAGCAGCTAGATTGGTCCCTCTTGAAGGGAAATCATTCGCAATAAATCGTGTTGTCCCAACTGATGTAGGGGTGAAGTTCGTTGAAGTGACAGAATCATCACCGACAGTTTTGGCGCTATTAGTACGTGCCGAATTTATTCTTTCTCTTCTAGCCATAGATGGTGGTAAGGATGATGATTTCAATAACTCAGCTGCTCGTATCTTCTTTTTCAATTGTCTGTACAACACACAAAATATTCAACTTATGTTATGTATACCCAATGAAAATATTTTGAAATATTTTGAAAAATGAAATATTTTTACCTATAATATTCATCTTCTAGCATTCTGTCATATACTCCAGTTCCAAAAATATTTCTTGGAACGGGTTTTGCTCTGAATTGTGAGACATTTTCAGCCTTCATACAGATTTCTGGACTGGATTGAGATAAAAATCTCCATGCACGACGATCACATTCAAGTTTAAAAGGACGAACTTGTGACATTAAATTCAAAGCACTCTCTTCACGAACGATACGGCTTCTAAAAATTATCGAAAATTGTATAAGAATCGATTTTTGAAATATAAATCTGTTTCTTTCATATAAAATTTTAAGAAATTATACAAAAGGAATAAACTTATACTTTAAGCAAAGCGTTTGATTCAGTATAAAATGAATTATAATTTAGTGCAAAATGATGTTTCCTTATTGCTTTTAAAATATAATTCTGCTAACCTTTGCTTATCATTGGTGCATACTTTTATATTGCATGAAATAAAATGAAAAACTTAAATTAAAATGTGTAGAGCACTTTTATAGCTCATGCAAAATACTATTGCCAAGTGATATGCAATTTGAAGATCCGACCTTTCTTCTTTTTCAGCGAGTAGTTTATTGTATAGAGGAAGTTTGGAAGAAAGTGGTATTTTTCTCACTTTACGTTTCTTAGTTGGTTTTTTCTTTGAGTTTAATTTTTCAGCAACTTCAGTTTCAGCAAGGCTCATATATTTTTCTGCGTCTTCTCTACAATTCATAAGTTATTTTTAACATTATCAAAATGAAAATCTACAAATATTATATAGTGATAATTCATACCTTAATGTGAAACTAAATGGTTTAGGAACAGTGGGATGCCACTCTTTTGAATGATTAGGAGGTAAACTTTTTGTTTCTATACTACCATCTCCATCGCTGCTATCATATTCATTGCTTTTGGACTCACTCCATGAACTCCAACTCTTATTTGCAGAGTATATTTCTGCATTTCGTAATGATTTAGTTTCTTTATCTTTTTCAAAATTCTTCCGTCTAAATGAAAAATTTTTATTAAATTAAGATTATACAAATGTAAATGAAAAATAGATAATATTTGAAAAATGACCTATATGTTAACAAATCTTGATCATCGACAAGTTTCAAAAATGTTCCTGAAGAAAATAACATAGGGCTATTAGATCTTGATTCTTCTATGAGACACTTTTTACCGTTTAATTCTAAATTATTATTATGTTGCCATTGTTTAGCTTCTTTACTACGATTAGTTCTTGATGTAGATAATACAGATGCGTTATCTTTCGTTCTGTGTATCTCTCTTTCTGTTGAATACTTCTGTAGATTTTGTAAAAATTGTTGCTGCTTCTTTTTCAGATATTCAATTTTTTGTTTGAATTGCTCATTCGATAGATGATATACTTGTGTATAATCTGGTATACTTTCTAAAAAATCTAAAAAATTCTCTATACTTTCATGTGGACTGGATGAATCTGATTCTGTGATTTGTTGGTCACCAGATGCAAAATTTATCCTGCGTCCTTTGTTCACTGTATTTGAAAATTTATTCTTTGTTATGCTAGGTCGCTCATATGAGGGAGTAGGTTGTCTACTATAAGGATCAACTGGCATCTTTACACATGAGTGACAAAATGATGTTCCTTTATGTTCCATTATATAGCTTCATTAAGCTCAAATTAAAAATACATAATATGTCATTCGAAATATTTAATTATTACACTCACGAATTTCATTTTCTTCATAACTATATTATAACATTTTTAGAACTATTCAATGTGTATATTTAACTACGTCTTCCTGTAAATCAATGGAACTTCCATAATATGCATCACCATGGTGAAATTAGAACGCACCGCAACGTAAACCATAAAAATCGAATATCTGTTGGGTTAGATTATACTTATATGTATAAATTTATCATTCATAATCATTCTTTTATTGTTGTAATGCATTTAAGAAGAACTTCTGAAAGAACAACAAAATACTTATGCATAAATAAACGATATAAAAAAAAATTTATTATTTCTTAAGAAGAGATTTTCATAAAATTGGTTAAATCCATTGCTTCTCTAGAAGCCAAATACCTTTTGGCTATTTGGCTATTCAACCCATTCAACCCATTCAGCTTCACTCAGGTCAAATTCACCTGGTTACGGGCTGCTAAAATGAACATCGTATATAACTATATATATATATATATATATATATATATATATATATATATATATGTATAGATATTCTTCATGTTTCTCTCTCTCTCTCTCTCTCTCACACTTTCTCTTCTCTCTATTTCACCCAATCCACCCCATCTTCCTCTCTCTCCCCTCTCCCTTTTTCTCTTATGTCCGTGTAGGATCGTTGAATGCTGGGCTGAAAACGACAAGC
This sequence comes from Goniozus legneri, assembly GCA_003055095.1. Taxonomy (NCBI): domain Eukaryota; kingdom Metazoa; phylum Arthropoda; class Insecta; order Hymenoptera; family Bethylidae; genus Goniozus; species Goniozus legneri. Next base: position 22,145 of record NCVS01001302.1, read on the forward strand.
GCTGTTATACAGAGACGCTCTCTCGATATATTGATGGGACGCTTTTAGCTGTCACAGTTGTAAAGTTATTCGTTGTTCACATTTTTATTATCAATATTAACATGATGCGTGAAGTCTCATAGTTTGATTTCGATGTCTTTTTCTACGTGCAATTTACAAGGAATGTGCATTTAGTTTTCATGTTGAATAAAACGCCGATTAACCTCAATATGTCAGCATCCGAGACGACTGTAATTTTTGCTAAACTTGAAGCTGTGAAAGATATCAGGTTATTACTTTTGATAATTTTACGAATGTACTGTTGTGTTATAAAAGTTTTTCAAGTGTTGATTTTGATAACAACTCTATGTTAAAAACAATACAAATTATACTTCACCAAATGCTTTGTTTGACATTTAGTTCACTGTTGTAAACAAATTTATTGTAATATTAGGTCTAAAACGCTTCAACTGGAAAAAATGAAGCAGAGGATATTGCAGGAAGTAGAGCAAACAGAACAGGAGGAAAAATGTCTGCTTGAATATAAACAAGAAATGGATTTATTAATGCAGGAGAAAATGGCTCATGTAGAAGAATTGCGTCAAATTCATGCTGATATTAATGCTGTAAGAGCTTTAAATATAATTACTGATGTATATGATTCACAAAAATTCTCTCTTGATGTTAATTTCATTTATTAGATGGAAGCAGTTATTAAACAAGCAGAAGAAGCAAGAAATAGAGCCCGTGAAACTGCAAAATTAATTCACAACAATGATTATCAACCATTGAAGCATGATATTGATAGAATGAGACGAGAATTTTTAGGACTAGAAAGGCTACCAGAATTATATGAAACTGAGTCTGATCTCATATCTCCTGAGTAAGCATTTTTTTGATACTTTATGAATAAATTATGTTGAAGTTATTGATAATCTGAATTTATTTTTCAAATGTGAATTTTCATCAAATTTTATCGCGTAGACGGTTTGTTCATAGCTATTTTGAACGACCAATGCAAAAGGCCGAATGGAGAGTAGAGATGAGAAATGAAGATCTCTTACCTCCACTTGGCTTACATCATCCAGGACATCCAGGAAGTTCAGCACCTTTTTTGACTCCTCAGCCTCTACAAGGACCTAGTAAACCTGAACCAAGACCATTACCACCAGCACCTGGTCCACCCACTCCATCATTCAGGTACCACTGGTACACCAGGAACAAAAATTTTATGCATGTCAAATAAGAAAATAAAAAATTAAAAGTTTATGAGTTGAATATAAATGCTTGAATATATGGTATAATTTCAAAACATTTTACTGATAAAAAATTTTCAATTTCAGGCAACAACCTCCACCTATGAAATCCTGTCTTTCTTGTCATCAACAAATTCACAGAAATGCGCCTATTTGTCCATTGTGCAAAGCTAAATCACGATCGCGTAATCCAAAGAAACCGAAAAAGAAAGATTAATTCTATTTGTAAATTGTATTTATACAAAGCATTTTTGAATTAGAATCAATTTTTTATGTGTAATTGTAAGTATTCTGCATTGCATAGCAACATTAAAGTTTCATAATTTTTCATCATTCGCATAAACATAAATATTGACAATTTTAGCTGTTTTATAAATTTTTTTAATGAATGATTTTTATTTCTTTATTAATTATTATATTTACCGTAATAGGAATATATAAAGAAATACATTTGATAGCAATAGAAGTTTATAAAACTTTCTTATAGCATAGTTTTTAATATTAAAAATTAATGTAAAATTTGTATTTTACATTATTTAGCATTATCAGTCATTTTTATATGTATTCTCGCATTTTCTATCTCAATAAACATGTAATCGTTTGAACAAAGTATCACTCTTATGACCAATTTTAAACTATTTTGATTTTCTGAGTCCCTAAATTACGTTCAAATTAAGAGGATTATGAAAATGCAAAAACTGAAAGTATCTTGATTAATCTGAATGTTTAACAATTTATTATAAACAATTTGAATTGAAGATATACAAATATTTATAATTTGTAAATAACTCTTATTAAAATTTAATATGTATGAAATCCTATGTCTCTTTTTTCACAGAAAACAATTAAGTCGTCAAATTTGATGTAATCATAAGTAAAGAAAACTAGAACAATGCATCAGACGTAGGAAATTAAACTAATTTAACAATATATTAATAAAAAAGATTTTCAGGCATTTTTCATTGAATCATATTGACTTATCCATAGTTCAATATTAATTTTCAACTATATGATTTAGCTGTATGAAGGAAAACAATTGCATTGAAATGTTATAACAATAACTAATAAGTACTCTCATACTGCTCTTGTGATAACAAAATTCATTGATATTTGTTTAAAAACCAATATGAAACAAATTATTAACAATGGTCGAAAATTTTATAGTAGTAAAAATACTACAAAATATATTCAATCTTTAGTTTGTTAAAGTATAAAAAAATTAAAATTCATTATTTAACAATTAACGTTGAGCGGTTAAAATCACAATTTGTTTTACTATATTTCCATATCATATATGTATCATATATTGTATGTAAAGTTATCAAAGAGCATTAAAATATGCTGTTATTGCAACCGATCCCATTGTGCGTTATTTACTCTTTAATTAACAAAGACTGCAACAGCGCTACGAATTGTGTCCAATTATTAACATAATAACACATTCATCACGTGAAACAGGTTTCAACAAATTTATATAATATAGTATAATATAATGTATATATGTATGCATCATATAGTTCTTTGAATAATATAAAATTAAAGCTATAATACGTATTTGTGAAAGTTATATCATATGGCATAAAATATTATTTTAGAATTGTATGTAACTTGGCAATATTTGGCATAGGAGTATTGTCTTTTATGTAAAACGTATTGTAATATATGTTGGTAAATAAACCTCAATAATAAAATATTTTTCATTACCGAATATTTATCCTATATAGATAAAATGCTATTATTTTAGCATTTACAAATATTATTTCAAAATGTGTAGATTGTTATCAAGTATATAACTATATTATAGAATAAATATTCATAAAAAATATTCATATAATCCTTAAAAAGAAATATCAAATATCGCATATAGTATTTAGAGGCGGCAGTAAATATATATCAATTCAATATATCACAATATTCAAATTTGAAATAGAATCTTCTGAATTCTTATTCATTCAAAGTTAAACTTGATCGTTTGAACTATTTGGTTTCATTTCAACCAAAGGTATTTCAACATCGATTTTATCATTTTGGCATACAATATTGTCTATTTTTGGTGGCACTAATCGTTCATTTACGATTTGTAACCATATCATACATAAGATTAATGTAGCTCCAGTTATTCCAAACGTATGATACGTTCCAAAGCGTGTATAAATAACACTTACAAATACGGGTCCTAAGACGCGTGAAGCACAACCAGCGCCAGTCATTAGACCCATCCAAACGCCTTGAGGACGCGGACCAAGAATTTTACTGAATATGGTTTGAATCAACGTAACTCCAATTGGATATCCAATTGTGGTAAATCCATATCCAATAAAAAATTGTAACACAGTCATACCGGGTGTGTAACGACACCACTCTTGTGTGCTTGGACATCCTAAGATTTCGGTACCGTTCTCATCAACTGTGAGATTATTATATGCTGCAATTGTAAAGATTAAAAATTCCATAAATAATAGATTAGTCTATTAGAAAATAGTGAACCCCTGAACAATTTACACGAGGTATTTGAGAAGCAATAATATTTATCAGATTAAGAATTTTACAGAGCATAAGATGTAACAAAATATTTTTTATTTACATTGTTAAGGGGTTAAAAAAATATTCATACTTACGTCCTAATTCAGCAATTTTCGGTGGATCGGGTCCCCATGGAACACATATAGCCCGACCAATAATCATAACAAAAAAGCCTCCCCACAACATTATTTTTTTTTCTGAAAATCTATAATGTCGAAGTATGAACAATAAAGAATTCAGTTTGAATTATTAAATGTTATCATAAATTAATCATTACTGTCAAAATATATACTTTTTGCACAATGGTCCAAGTAGAGCAAATGTGACACAAGCTACTATAGCTCCAATACTCAACATCAGTCCCATGTAATACAATGCTTCCTTTTTAGACCAGGCAAATTGATCCATTGCTAGAGAAGTTCCAAGCCTACAATAATTGGAATGAACAAATTATTATTGTACTGAATTTTTACTACAAAATAAAAATCAATATAATTCTTTCATTTTTAATGAAAAATAAAAAACGTGCGCTTACGTTTCAAGCAGAACAAAGTTAAATACTAAAACAAAGAAAGCACAAATCAATGTCCAAGATGCTAAATAGTCAGGTTTTATAGCTTTCCAAGTTTCTTTTTCTGTAATAATAAATAATTTCTAGTTCTACTAACTTATTCAGAAACTACTCGGTGAAAATAAATATAATAACAATAAATAAAAAATAACAATTAATCACCAGTAGCCTTCCCACCATCTCGCATGGCTTCTTTTATGGCAATTTTATGTTCTGTAAAATTCCATGGGAGAAATAATATAAAGTTGATGATTCCCATTAATACATTAATCCAGCCAGTCATAGTATACATATTAATTGGCAAAAAGAAAAACATCACTCCATTATTACCAAGAGGAGTTACAGCAGCCTGTAAGCCAGGGCCAACTACAAACCCAAGTACCTAAAATTTTCGAATTACTCATTTAATCACAATGAAGTTCTTGACAATATTCGTTATAATTTTTATTCAATTACTTGTGCAAGAGACACCATTGATACAGCTTGCGTTCGTTCTGATAATTTAGTGGCTGCAGATAAATATGATCTTGCAACTGCAATGTTTGCTGTGATAAAATATAATTTCATGACATGTATGAATATAAAAATACTTATATAATCATAATAATGTTAATATTACAAACCAGAGCTAACTCCAACCAGAAATCTAGCAAACACCATATAATATTTTTGAGGACCAGGAATAAGTTCTATGATACTATACATTCCAGATGCCAAGGTAAAAAGTGCTAAAGTTAGCAGAAGGGGCAATCTCACTGATCCCCTCTTATTACCCCACCATCCTACAATTGGTGAAAATAACATTTGAGCCAAAGGATTAGCCGCGACTACATATCCCATAAATTCCTTTCCTGCGGTAGGATCCAACTGCAATAAATCTAACTTAATAAAATTATATAGATTTAAATATTATACAAAGTCATGAGTTATACCTTATTCAAATAGGGCCAAACTCCTGTTAAAATGATACTGAAGCCAAGTGACATAAGAAACATAGTAAAGTAAATGGCATAAATACTTCTCCATCTTTGACTTCTTTCATGTGCAGTTTCCAAATCATCATCTACAGGAACAGTCCGCCTTAAACATATTGTAAATTAGCTACTATTATAGAAATTCTCAAATTAAAGATAAATTACCTTTTTTTGATTATTCTAATATACCAATCCATTATGCCAATTTGAATGATGTGAAAATAGATTTTTGATGTTTTAGCTTTTAAATCAATATATTTGATTAAATTTGAAACACCTAATATTACATGCAAAAAATTTTCAGTGATTCCTTCGTCAGCTGACTGTATACTCTACCAAAAATGGTTTAGAAATTGAATTCAAGCTTGGCATTGAATGAATGAATTGACAAGTAATTGATAGTCATGTGAATGAATAAAAGCTAATGTCATGATCACGATTTTTATAGCTAAATAAACACTGAAAAAAAAAACATTAACATTTTTAAAAAATTCATTAAATAACTTTATTAATAAGTACTTACTTTTCATTGTCTTTGTTTTAAAGTACATAAATAAGCCATAATGACTGTTATCATTGTATGCTGGTTCTTGTTTGCAACGTCATACATACGTCAAAAAATAAAAACACGTTAAATTACGGGTTTAACGTACGGTATTCATAAACTGACATATTTGAGTTTAACGATAAACATTTTTCAATTTCATTTAATAAAAAAAAAACGACGAACTAGTCTATTATACAAGATACAAGAACATATAGCACTATCGTAGTTTTTTCATACTTGTGCACTTTGCTCGTAATACCGCTAGACATCATCGAGAGATATTATTGGTTGGTTGCTTGAGCTTGACATCAGAGAAAAACATATGTTTACAAAGCGCTAGAGTACAGTCATCTCTTGACAGAATGTTCCAACACGGAGCAAAGTCGTCATATGATTCTCATGTTCGATATGAAATCATTTTCTGTTTCATATTTTAATTCTTTTTATGAATATCCATATGCGTACACCATTTTCGTTTCATTACAATGTATTCAGTGTACTAACCATTATTTCTGTTTGTTTACAATGAAATTTTGAGTGCTTTCAAAATCTTCCATGAAAATCGATTTTATGACACATAAATCATTTTTTCTTATGTACGGACTACGATGTAACCTTCCGAATAAGACTTATTTTTTACATAACTAAACTTTGATCTTTTTATACTGTGTGAAATATATGTGAAATACACTGATATATATTAGTATGCAATTAATATCATCTGTGTGGAGTGTGGTAAAGTAGTCGAGCAAGTAAAAACGCCATCTGGCGAGGATTCAGTTAAAAGCGAAAACGAAACTCAGGTTAATTAGTACGAGTTTCTGGAGAAATTACACGTAGATAACCGTGTCCTAGATAGTCGGTTCAGAATCAATCAGTTTACACAAGTTGCGGAGCGTTATTTGTTGGAATAACATAAACAAAAAGTTATTAATTAGAAAGCTATTGTATTTAAAAAGCTCAAGTAAGTATCTCGCCATTTTATTATTCATTACATTATAATACTAGCCATGTAAGTGCATGATAACTCCAATATGAACGTCAATTTCGAAAAAAAGTAGGACTGAATTTGTAATGCCAGAATAACTGTAGTTCACATGTTACAGTTTGAAATCTTCTTATTTATGAAATTTAACAAAATTCCATCTTGAAAAACCGTTTCATTTATTAATACTTTTTATTAAGTCTCATAAAAAAAATATTCATTACAATCATAATTGGAGTCAATTTCTCGCACTCTCAATTTCATTAATTTTTTCATTACTTATCTACGAACGAAATCCTTCATAAACAATTTTTTATTTAGTATGGCAGATAGTACAACTCCTTCAGATGAGACCACTACACCGCAAGCAGAAAGAGGCTGGCCAGCCTTAAAACAGCATATAATTGAAAATAAAATTAAAGTAGGATTATGGGTTACTAGATTATTTACCATTCTCTTTACATTTGGTTACATTATACCCATATTTGGGTAAGTACTTTGAAGTATTTAACTTTTCATTATTTCTTTTTCAAAATGTTTAATAATTTATTACTGTTCTAGTAATCCATACAATGCATATCATAAGGTACTCATGAGCAATGCTGCTACCAGTGCATTGCGTCTTCACCAAAGAATTCCAAATGTTCAGCTAAACAGACAATTTTTAGAAATGTTATTAATGGAGGACTCATCTCATTACTTATTTTACTCTTTAATATTTTTATATGCATCTCCAGTAACTTGTATCCTTTTTTAATATGTTTCAAAATTTAAATTACATGATAAAATAATATTAAATTTCCTTAACAGTTTAATAGTGGTGCTGGTTCCTGTATTTTTATTTGCACTGATGCATTTGGCAAGTTATTCTCTCACGCTACTAGATGTAAGTGGAACTTATTACTATATTGATGATTGTGTAACAGAATGATATCTGCTTAGTCACTAAATTATTGCATCTGATTTATAATTACATCTGTTTTATGCGAAAATAGTGCCTAGGACAAAACAGTTGGTGGGGAGCACGTCTCATGATATCTCTTGTAGAATTTCAGTCACGCAACATTTTACGTTTGTGTGCTCTATCTGAGATAATCTTATTACCATTTACTGTAATCCTTGTATTCACGTAAGTTTCAAAATAATTATAGCAATTCTTATTAAATGTTATTTTTTAATAATTAAAATTTTCAATCATCTTTTTTAGTGGAAGAGCAACTCTGTTGACACCTTTGATCTACTATCAGTTCTTAAAACTACGTTTATCATCCAGAAGAAATCCATTTACTCGCAATGTGTTTCATGAAATCAGAACTAGCTTAACCACGGTATCAAAGAAACCAGCTGTGCCTCAGATTGTGCGACGAATGATAACTGGATTACTCACAATTACAGAACAAATGGTTCCAGTGCATCAAGTGCAATAAAGTTTTTCACTATAATTTCAATTATTTGTATATGTGTTCAAAGGTTTGCAAATCATAGGGTCCATTCTATGACAATGTTTATTAAATAGTTAATGAAACAATAGCATGAGAATCATGAAAATATTAAAACACCAGATCTAAATTTGCAAAATTTGATTCATGTAATGAATCAGTTTGTGCACAGCGAAAATACTGAATTGTGTGGTATTATACTCTATCATATTGTAACTATTTTTCGAATTATTATTGAAATAATTTCAATTCTACCTAATGGTTTAAACTAATTTTTTTATGCAATCAAATTTTCACTTTATATCATATGTTAAAACTGGTGGAAGATTTATATGTAAGATACATAAAATGACTACTCCATTATGATCCCATTAACACAACGTTCTCAATTTGCATTTGCCATAAGTATTTTTGAAAATGCAAATTTATTGGGAGATGGATTTTTATTACATAATAGGCATTAAATTGTACAAGTATTATTAATGTGGGTGTTTTGTGGTATTAAATGTTTTAATTTTAACGAAAAATTTAATGAAATCAAAAATATCTCAAAACATTCATCAATATAGTTATTTTATATCACTTGTTTTTTTCCCTCTGGTTTTAGACTCTACTCTACTACATTCTGTAAAGTACAACAATTTCTATAATACAAATATAGGTTGAAATAAAGAATGTTTTGAAATAATTTTTTAAAATGATAATTATTGATTTGTTATTCAGTATACCTTTCGAATGTGATAAAGCTAATATTTGTATTATGTTAAATTCAATTTAAGTTTATTGAATCGTTACATTCTTAAGAACTTTTTGGTAACTGTTGTGAATCACAGTAATGTATTGTATCACGTGATTTGAAATAGAAATTAAATCATAGAAGACATTGTCCATTTTTTGTCCCTCCCAATATTATTGTAAATGTAACTTATGAATAATTAAAAACTTTTTAATTGAGATAGGCAATGAAAAATACACAAGAGAAATAGTTTTAAAATTTTATTAATAAGATTTCATTTAAGCTGGTAAAGAAGTAGGTTGGGGCAGGTCTTTCGATACCTTAACATCAGAGACGGGGACTGTTACTGGAGCCTCGTCCTTAGGTTCAATGACCGATACGTTATCGGGAAGTGGCTTCATTGGGCCATTCTTACCATTAGGATCCCATGGTAACATGATCTTAACTTTGATTCCCAACACACCTAGAAGCAAATAATTAATATTTAACGAATATCATAATTATTATAAGATTAAAATTTTAAGAAATGGTTTTAATTATAGTTTTTTGACTAATAAGGTATTTTAAGAAATATATCTCACCTTGTCTAAGCAATACGTGACGCGTGGCTGTGTTCACATATTTATTAGTAGGCTCTCCTGAGTGAATCATGAGTCCATCGACAAATTTCATCGACTTAGCTCTCTGTCCACGAAGTTTGCCACTAACAACGACTTCGCAACCACGGGCACCGGATTCCATGATGAATCGCAAGACTCCATAGCATGCTCTAAAATGAAAATTTAAATTTTAAAAATGATTCACTAGATGTTGATGAAGAAAATTTTGAGTTGAGTGAAAAATACACAGTTCAAACAACAAAAGTTCTTATTCACATATCTTAAAAAATTATTCAGCCTCACCTTCTGACTGCGAGACCTCCAATGAGTTTATATCTCAATGATTCAGCTTGAGCAATCGCACACAACCCACGGGTTGCCACCTTTTCGGCATAAAGGTCAACTTCCTGTTCTTTGAAGTTAAACCTCTTCTTGACAACTGATGTCAATTCCCTAATTCTACGTCCCTTCTCACCAAGAACGCTCTGAGTATGTGTAGCCAACAGAATGATTTCTGTACGGCTAGGAGTAACTCTGACTTCAACACCAGAGTAACCATCTTCAGCAAGTTCACGAGTCAAGAACTCGTTCAACTCAGCTTTGAAGACTCCGTCTCCAACAAACTGAAATAAAAATTCAAGTTATAAACTCCACTAAATACCACTCTGGTAGTTCTGTATCGTTTGTAATCACATGTATTTATTACACAGTTTGTTTTCACAGTTTCAGTAAACAGAATATAGCTAAGTATTCATGACAGATACCTCCAATCTATCAAATTAATAACTTAACCTCCAAAGAAACAATAACAATATGACTTATACATAAGGTTTAAACTATGAATATGTTAACATCAATATTTATCAATTTTTAGTTTAAAATTTCAAAAATGTTAACAAAAATATTTATTACACGAAGGATTAATAACAACGCTCGACCCCATGAGAACACTCACAGATATCTCTCAACATCTCTATTTTGGACTAATAAATGTTGACAATATGTAAAAAATATTATCACTATGATTTTTAGCTGCATTCTAAATATCTTATTTTTAGATTTAACTTATTATAAATGCCTTTAATAACTAACCTTCCTTTTCTTCGAAATTGAACGAGCCTCCATGTTGTGTGCAAACTAGGAAAAGAGACTCGAGCAGAAGAAACACAAGGGGAAGTGGTCACGAACTCAAGCAAGTGACAGTGTAGCTAGCTCGGGAGCTTTAGAGATCTTTTTAGAATGGGCGTTGGTGTCGAAATCGGTATACCAATACACAGTAGTTCCTGCATTCGCCGCACTCTGAAGGAATCTCTAGAGATCCTGGTTTGGCAACACTGACTCAAGCATCCGTGTACTACGGGAAACACAATTTTAGAAAAGAACTATGCAATAAATGCTAATGTAAGAGTATAAAAAATACACTAAAAATCTTAAAAAATTCGTAAAATTAATATAACTAATAATTAAATAGCAATTATTGTATATATGAAAAAATGAAAAGTTATTCAGTCTCACGATTGACTACTCCACAGTCCACCTCTCACAATCAATTGAAAACTAACCAATGGGCGTAGCTCAAAAACGCGGCGAAAAATACTCTATAGTTTACAAAATTTTACATTCGTAATAATAACGAAAACAAATGAAATGTTATTGCTAATAGATAGACTAAAATGATACTTCTCGGGTTGCTAAAAACTAAAATCAAAATATATGAAGAATTCTAAATGAATCTTATTTGCTAAATATTTGAATATATGTAAGCATATGGAATGAACAGTGAAAACTATAATGATAATGAGATAGCTATTACCGGTCTTTGCATATAAATATTACACACTATAAAAAACCTTATAAAATGAACACAATAATAAAAAAATTAATCAAATAATTTGTTTACGCAAAACTGAATTGAGAAATAAATGTAAAAATACATATAAATTGATAGAATCAATAGAAATTATATATAAGAAACATTGTAAATAAATTTTACAATCACGTGCTACAAATATTTCAACTCCTATTTTCCATTTTGGTTTAAAATAACTATTTTACTAATATTGAATTACAATATTAGTTCAAATACCGCTCGTGGTAAGCTGCTACAAATTCAATCTTTTCCCGTGAGATGTCGTGACCTAATTTGTCAATTCCCAATTCATAAAATTCAAATGTAATTATTAAGTAATAATGTCATACCTTATGTCATACTAATATTCAATTGTTATCAAGTCATATTACAAATTATGGTTAGTTGTGAACACGTTATTTAGTTGTTACCTGCAATGGTATTTTAAAATTTTGTTTATTATATTAATAAAATAAATATTTAACAAACTATGAATTGTTTATTCATTTTCAGTCATCAATTTTATTCGAAAATAATTTATTCAAAATACATGTAAACTCCTTAGGTTAACATTAGCAGTGAAAGCGAATTCCAAGCAATATGGTGAACGCCCTAAGATTCATACGCTCCTGATATTATCACAGTAGGGTTCACATGCACGTCAGTTAGTCATGTAGTGAAGATCCACTTATTCCGCCGATGCCTGCACACGGCCGCGGTGTTTTTCTCTTGCGCGACAAAACGATGTTTTATTTTCATCATGGAATGGAAAACAGTAGCGTTAACAGTGTTAGTTGTGAGTTTACTTTTTTTTGTCGTCCCAATTAGAGTGGGGCCTGATGGAAGTGTGGAAGAGCAAAACTTGTTTCGGACGTACATCGCCAAATACAACAGAAGTTACGAAAATGATCCGGCTGAATACAATAAGAGATTTGAATATTTTAAGGTGAGACAACTGTCTGTACATTATTCGTAAGATCAATTTACGATTTATTCTTGATGTTTATCAAGTCGTTTATCTTCTATTATATAAATATATTGATAACGAGAAAAAAATTTTTTTCCCGCCTTTTGTCGATATACTCTCCGTTTACGTACCGTTTTACGGCTCTAACCGTTTAACGAGAAGCGAAAATCATATTTCTGAATTAAATTATACGACGATGACACTTGACGTTGCACTTTCTTTGTTGAGAACTGCGTATGTAATCGTACGAGAATCGTATTTCATATGATATAAAATGTAAATAATATGCGTCAGTCGAATAATATATCTGTTTTTAGAAATCTCTGCGTCACATTGAAAGGATGAATAGCCTACGTTCTTCACCAGAAAGTGCTTATTATGGACTTACGGAGTATTCCGATTTATCGGAAGACGAATTTATTCGAGATACTCTTCAGCCCGATTTACCGATAAGAGGTACGAGAGTCGGTAATACAATTGAATAAAAGTGATTCGTACTTACTTTATTTTCTTGACAATGTAATTAATACAATAATGTATAATATTTTTATCAGGCGAAAAACACAAAAATAATACTCGTCGTATGCATCATCATCGAGAATCGTCCGATCGCGTTAAAAGAGCGACAGACATTCCAGCGAAAGTGGATTGGCGCACAAAAGGAGTTATTGCTCCCGTACGGAGTCAAGGATCATGCGGCGCGTGTTGGGCATTCAGTACCGTCGAAGTGGCCGAATCGATGTTAGCGATTAAGAACAACAATTTACAGCTTTTAAGCGTACAGGAAGTAGGTCGGAAATTATTCGATTGTCTAATTCGTAAAAATATTTAAATTCAAATTAGTATGCAAAATTGTAAATACAGATGATCGATTGCGCCCGTAATAGCAATTTCGGATGCGAAGGAGGAGATATATGTAGTCTACTGGCATGGCTATCCGGGCAAAAAGTAAGCATCTTATCGGAAGATAGTTATCCTCTTACACGAAAGACTGATGTATGTAAATTACAAAAGTGAGTGTATCTCTTTAGATTTGATTACAGAATAATTAGAGCGACCCATTAAAATGAATATAACGAAAGCGATATTGCATTTCAGGATTAAGATGAAAACTCCAGGTGTACTTATAACCGACTTCACATGTGATAAGTAAGTTTGGTTGATATAAAATCATCAATCATATATTAATCGACGATACTAAAAATTGCAATTCCGTAGCTTTGTAGACGCTGAAAACGATCTCCTAACAACGCTCGCTAATCACGGACCAGTAGCAGCTGCCGTGAACGCTTTATCGTGGCAGAATTATTTAGGTGGAATAGTACAATTTCACTGCGATGGGTCATTCGGTAATTTGAACCACGCCGTTCAAATAGTTGGGTATGATAAGACTGCAAGCATACCGCACTATATCATAAAAAATTCTTGGGGTCCTACATTTGGCGATAAGGGCTACATTTATATCGCAATCGGAAATAACTTGTGTGGTAAGTACACAGAAATATATGTATGTACTATATTTGTTAGTAGGGTTCTGTACTTAAATATCATTTTATTTGCATAGGTATTGCCAATCAAGTTTCATCGCTGGATGTCATTTAAGACATTAATTTCAATGAAATTATCGTTTGAAAGTCTGTCATAATATTTTGATCCCACCATTAATTAATGAAACAGTATATAATAACAGTTTATACTTACCGCGATAATAACGTCTTTTGGTGAAAATATGATATAGATAAGGTCTATGCATATTAATTGAAAAAATGTTTTATTACAATAATTTTTATATTGTACTATACTTCGAACAAATGTGATGTATTTACAAATACATTTTATATTATTACTGCATTATTTTGAGACTAAAATTATTGAGATTAATCTATACAGTGTTACTGTTATTGCAGTAACAAAGAGTTCAAAGTATTCCTGTTATTTGCGTATTAATTCATTGTGTTTTTCAAATAATGAAATAATTGAGAAATAATTACGTCTGTAATCTCTGTCATAAAAAGACGTAAAAATGATCAATTGTACATATTGTGTATATAAATGAAATTATAAACAAAATGAAAATGTATAATTTCAACAAAGCTCTCTTTATAATGATTCTTCCATATTATTATCCGAATTATTCTGATTATCGTCGGTATTCCATCCACTCCAAGCGACTGACAGTTTGACTTTCATTTGTTTCGTCAAAGGTGGTATGAGGTTGCGCGGTATCAAGAAAGTTGATAAATTGAATAAATCAAGAAATACCTTATATCGGTCGCTAAAAAATATAAATATCAAGTGTTACGGTATTCTGATTGCTCAAACTACAAAAATTTGGAATACCTTAAAGTTGATTTCAAATATTGATAACCAGAAGATCCACCTGTACCAATCTGCTGCGAGCCAATCATTCTCTGAACCATAATTACATGATTATCTGAAATTCAGTCACGAAATTCATGTTGTTTGATTTCATGAAATGTATCTTTATAAATTGTTCATAAAGAAAAACTCCTACATCTCCATTTTGTAATAAGCGAATCAATGTCCATCAATGCTGTAAGTATTTGATGCGGCTGACTGAAACGTGGTTCGTCTCTGTATAGTGTAATCATTACCGCGCCTTGAAGCGCAGAATGCGTGAATCTTCTTTCGCCACGCGCGACAAAAGCGTTGTGTAGAGTTTCATTGAATATCGTTTCGAAAACAGCTTGACGAGATCGTACATTAGCCAATAAATATTTTCGCAGCTCTTCTTTGGGTTGTTTCTAAAATCAAAATCGATATTCGCAATTGAATAATTTTTCAATCTCATTTTATGAACGTAACCGTAATAAATTTATTACTAAAGCAGTTTGCTCTTGCTCCTCGATCATGGTGTCTACGGATCGTTTGTATTTCCCCCAGAAATCGAAATCATGAGCTTCGAGACCGGGTGTTCTGGATAACCACCTCTGCACGAGACAGCTAAGACTTGGCTCCTCCTCCGAACGTCTGATCGCCTCGATTGCTTTTGGATCCCTGCCGAAGACTCTCGTGTAACTTTGATTGTACTTGACTCGATGCTCCTGTTTCACACCCAGCTTGTTCTCCAATAGACGAAATTGTAGAGATTGAAATCCAGAAGCTGGGCAAAGGTAATCTCGGAAAGCCATAAAATCCAATGGTGTCATCGTTTCCAAGATAGTCACCTGGTCGACCAAAAGCTGTAGAAAAAAATTATTAGAACAATCGTTACGGCACAATGAAAGACTTATTTAATGTTTCATGGAAATGGTGTATTACTACGATTACGCACGATGAACAAAGTTGCCCACCACATATCCAATTTATTGATTATCGCGATCGACTGCATTGGCATTACTATGGGTGCATCGTCCGTGGAAGAACACTTGAACCATGCTAGTCGTAATACTACTAAAGAGTTTTAGCGATCCTCATTTCTTTTATTGATCTTTACCAAATGTAATCTTATTAAAGGGTTAAGTTACCGTAACTATGTTAATATACACTAATAATTAATTTTTAGTGCATGGGAAATTGTTCATTCGTATCATCATTCGTATTATCGAAATTCAAGTTGACCGCAACAAGATTCTACTTGTTTGGCACGGCAAGGGTACAACGCGTGGTAAGAGTGAAAAATCGGAGGTGCCTTTTCTCTTTTCCATCTCACGAAGAGTTCTCGTGTTACGAATAATGGCTTTACGTTTAAATCGCGTCACGGAAAGGAGTCGACCGCACCTGGCTCTGCGGTGTCCAAAGGGTGCCAACGGAATAGTTACCTAACGTATCTACGTATGTCGGTGTAGGGTGTCGCATATCATCTAGCGGTATTACTTTACCCCGGGGTCCCCCTTCATTTGTATGGTTCCCACAATCTCGTCGGTCTATTTGCGCGCACCGATGAGGATGCGAAAAAACACCTCGCATGATGCAAAAAGAAAAGGAAGAGTAACAACACAACATCAATGTCGCAATACGAGCCTCTCCGCCACCGTTATCGTGAATTACGCAGCCGATGTTGGCATTAAAAGATCGATCGCGACGAACGAATTTTTATTTTTGCACAACCGTCGGATGATGTAAGCATCCGTATATCTTCCGGCTGCGAGATTCGCTTGTTTTGTACGTAGCGAATAATCAATAAGAACCCTCTTATCTTAGTCCGTTTTTCTGTAACTCGACGTATTTATACACACTAGATTCGTATATTTTTCGACTCCGTTTCTGTTATTTTACATTAGACTACAGATTACAGCAAGAGCGAAAAAGTTACGCTAACGATATTTTCGAAATCGTTATTATTCGTCTCGAGGTAAAATGTTGCGCCAAAGAAACTCGATTAGCACCCCACGAGCTCCGTGAGACAACAGCGATGCGGTACATGGCGGCACTCTAATTGGCTTCACGCCGAGGGTTGTTCACCTCGCAATGCCATCGGTATCATTGTCAATGATGTTGCGTAATCGTAGTTGATTGAAACTTTTTTTGATCATGAAGAACGTACTTTTAAAATTAAAACAATGCGATTGAGTCTCTTGAGTATCTCCAGAGTTTTCGTCTCGTTGAGAATCTGAGACACTCCGTTCTTCTGATTATTCCGATGATCGTTGTCAGTGTGTTTAGATTTGTCGTAACACTCTCCATTTTTCTGATCGGAGTTGAACAGGGCTCTAACGGAATCCAATTCGTAAATAATCTGTTTGAACCAGAGTTCGTATGCTGCAACAATTATTTCATTGATGTTTTGCAGACTTCGATATTTTAATTGTTAACATTTTACGAGGTTATAATGTCAGACCTTGATGAGTGACGATAAATAGATGCTCGTCGTGCACTTCCGAGTTCAATTCCGCGCTCAGAAGTCTTTGTGCCGATAAAATTTTGTCCAGTCTAAGGTACTCGCCATAAAGCATCCCCGGTCCATTCGTCAAAGGATCGGCCTCTTGATCCAGAGCTTCACTATGAAACAACAAGTTTCGAGATATCAATTAATTATACATATTAATTTTATTATAATATGCGATTAAAATCAGATTAAAATTTTTGAACTGTGATACGAAATTGAAAATTTCGATCATAATAATTTTGCAAAGACTATGAACGATATAAAATCAAAGTTCCAATAAATTTTTCATTCGATTTGGACGAGTAAATCGCAATGTCGTATCAAAAACCACGTGTAAAGAAAACAGGCAAGGAGAGGGAAACATTTTTTGTATAAAACAAGAATTATCACTCATACGATTCTGATAAATATTTAAAACGTTTTTAAATTTGATCACTTTATGGTTTTAAACAATTATAACCGATGAGTATTTTCCATACCTAGCGTTTTATACAAATTTGTTTACATATTAACGATGCGATTTTGTTTGCATGTTTATTTCTTATGATAAAAGTGCAAGGTTTATGCAAGGTTCATATTAAGGGAAATCACATTCGTGCTGTTTTGACAGATAACATCAAGTCAAAAATTTTGCGGTAATTTTCAATTATCGAAAGGTAATATAACGACTTTCGGCTTTAAGATCATATGTTTTACTCACCCGATACTGCTAGCGATTGGGCACGCCATAATAGAATTGATATTTTAAAAAGATATTTAAACAGCACAGGGCAATTGATAACTCTTTAGTTATAACTTTTAAAAATTTGATGACTTTTTCAAGTTAATTTGGCACTGATGATAAATATATTAATAAAATAGTTTCCAGAGACTAATTTTAATTTTCATAAAGATTAACTAATTCGAAACTATCGATTAAAGTCAAAAGCGCATGTACGTGTGGTGCATGTTGTCGAAGTAGCGGTCGCGACGAAACTAAAGCAAGTACGGGTACACGAGGACTACGTTCTTGTAAGTAAAACCGCATGTCATTCGAGCAAAGATATTTAAGATCGCTGAATAAAACAGACCCTTACTCTTTCGCAATGATCAATTCCGCAACACGCAATGCGTAAATCAACACTAAAACTCTA
>NCVS01001302.1:40584-74198 GCA_003055095.1 Goniozus legneri
AAAAAAAAAAAAAAAAATTATTAAATTATTATTATTATTATTATTATTATTATTATTATTATTTTATTTAATTATTATTAATTATTTAATTACGGAAAAATAGTTATGTTTATGAACAACTTATGTTACAATAACGAAATCGATTACTACGAACATCGTGTAGTACAGGTTTTTGTATTTCACATTTATTCAATAGCATAAATTTCATTACAATGAATCTCATTATTTTAAAACAATAACTCTCTACGTTTAATATATTAATATAGTGTTGAATGAGTAGTTTATTATTCACGTATTAATTTATTTTTCTAAAAATTTATCATCGCTTAATTACAGTAATACGTCTTTTATTCAATGGAAATTAAAATAATTTGTTACTTCTTGAAAATAAAGAACGTATAAAACAAATTTATAAAACTTATCTGTCGAGTTGGTCCAGAATGAAAAGACTCTTTCATAAGTCCGGGGAGATTCCGTTAGATGTCAGATAACTAGTGTTCCGTATATGAGCCGCCAAAACATCGAACTCAAGGCTAACCGTTAGTTCGAGTTCATGTGCGATAATACCTAATAACTGATCTCAAATTAAATAGAAATAAGCCATGCGTGATAGTCGTTTACGAAAATCGTAAACACTTGGAAGAAAAACCACTTCATATTAGGCGATTAAGATACGTTTATACTTTTCGAACCAAAAATTTTCCGATTTCAAACGAGCACCGACGAAGTGTGACCCGTTAATTCCCTTTTACTATTACAATTATGTCATCTGTCGCCCACATTGCACGAGTCGGATAGATTTCCAACGCTTACATTAGTCCACATAGTGATGGATTCACGACAAAAATTACAGAAAATATCTCACAGATGACACTAGTAGTACCAAAATTTTAGTTAAAACTATTTTCTCAAAATACAAAATGAGAAGTATTGATCTAAGATAACGATAATATGTGATAATAAAAAATATGCCACAGAAAAATCTAGAGATGAATTGCTTTCGACTGATTGCAGAAATCATTTTGCAATGTAACACAAAACGTGGGTCTCGTCATTTTGATGATGCTATTCGATAAAAAATTTCAATTGTGGCTATTAGAAATGATTTATAATTGTTTTTACTGATATTACAATAACGACTTTCGTGTAGACTAAAAGTTTCCTCAAGATAATATCTACCAAAATTTTGAAACACTAGTTGTTCATTAATGTATCGTAAGCAAATTGATAAATGATAAAAAAGAGAGGATCAAACCGGCTTTGCGGTAGCGGCATTTAAACATCAACTGTGTTCGCTGTCTTTCTATCAGTTCATTTCGCGCCACGTAACGGTATACATTATATCAAGCTGGTGAGTAGAAATTATTTATTTCTCAATCGTTCCCGATTTATGGTACTCCTATTGTTTATCATGAAATACGTACCGCTTAACACCGTATTCTCAACTGAATTAAATAATTATTAAACTTGTCAATAAATCAACATAGCATTAAAAATTATTACCTAATTTTAAAAAATATAATAAGCACGTTCAATATATTTTTATTACGTTTTGTACAATCCTATAACATATAACATTATGTTTCGTTCGGTTTTTTCTTTTAAATTCTCTATAAAACTATTTTGCGATTTATAAATTACGTATAGATTGATTACGTAACAACCTGTATATTGCACATCATTTATACTAGTTATAGGTTCATAGATTTAGTATAATGTGAGCAAAGCAGTTGTCTGAGATCAGAATTCTTTGCGCAAGAGATTAATTATCATACAAGCAAGGACAATAATTCGTCTTGAACTTGGAGTTTACTACAAGGAAATTAAATACCAATTGATTTTCTTTTTCAGATAAGTTTTTGTAGTTAAAATGACGACGAGGCCGGTGTTATATTCTACTGAAATTAGTCCTCCGTGTAGGGCGGTATTAATGACAGCTGAGGCATTAGGTGTCGAATTTGATATTGTAGATATAGATCTTTTTGAAGGCCAAACTCGTACTCCACATTTCTTAGAGGTAAAAAGAGATTTTCCTGCAAGAATTGACCTGGAATATATGCAACAAATATTTTTTTCCCAGATAAATCCCACCCATACCATTCCTGTACTCCAGGAAATGAGTCTAACGCTCTACGACAGGTGAGAATTTTCAATGCACGTAACTTGGATTACTATACGTCATTCATAAACACTTATTAAATTCTTTTTACCCAATTTATAGTCATGCGATCATGTGTTTTTTGGCAAACAAGTACTCGAGACAGGATAAGCTGTATCCAAAGGATCTATCAACGAGGGCCTTGATCGACCAGTACCTGCATTACGATTCCGGAACTCTTTTTATGCATCTGAAAACTACAACTGTGAGTAGAGATTATCAAATCTGTAATGTGAAAATTTCGATTATAACGTTATAATAAAAATTACAGAGACCAATCGTTTTCGGAAGTCAGGTTCCAGCTTCAGTCCCTAGAGAAAAAATGGAAACACTTAGGGAATTATTCGTTACGCTTGATCGTATTTTGAAAGACAAGGATTGGTTAGTCGGCGACCATTATACTCTCGCAGACATTAGTTGCTTTACTAGCGTCGCGAGTTTGACCGTCAGTATTTTCTAATTGATCAATCAAATGGTATTTCTCTTCGATGTTTCATATTATTAAATATCGTTTCGTTACAGGTCTACCTAGATCCTCAGCCGTACGCTCATTTAAACGCGTGGCTCAAAAGGTGCGTGGAGCTGCCTGGATACGAAAAATGGCATGTCAAGGGCCACAAACAATTTCAGGATGTAGTCTTGCAGAAGCTCGCTGGCAATATATGAGAACAATACCGAATCGAAATAAGTTTTATTAGTTTTAAGTTTGTAAAATTGTAATAAAAGCTTATATAAATTGAATTTCATCCAATGAACAAAATTGAAGTCTAAAATTATGGTATATCGAACAAAATTATAGTAGCGTTATATAGTCGAGTGGAAACGTAAAATGTGGAAGTAGCGAGGAGCGTAGCGCGGTTTAATTGCCGGACAGGAAAATTTTAGAGTGCAATTTCCGTATGGACTATCAAGACTCCTATTAGGTCTAACACTGGACCAGGGTACATATTCCTCGCGTAATCGTCGACATTGAACCTAACGCTGTTAGAAACATCCGCGTTTCATCCTTTTTCAAAGTTTATCGCTGCCCCATTATACCGTCTCTCTTCCTTGTTCTCATTAAACGTTCATGCACACTTTTCTATTTCGCTCGGCTCGACAGCAACTCAGGACATCAAACGACAATTTGCGTAAATTAATACCTCTTGTCTTCCGGTGGTTTTCCTCTTCAGAGTTCGTTACTACACTACCTCGTTGAAATTGAACGCGCCAGTTAAGCAAAAACGAATTTTATTCTCATTCTCGCCGTTAATTTATCCAAAATAATCTGGTTAATAAAATTTTGATACTCTGTGTTGGCGAGATATAACCAAATAATAAAATTTTCATCAGATATCGTTTCGTTTACGAGGAATAAAGACTGGGCGCTCCATTCGCCCGAATACACGACAACACGTTCAGAGTTCGGTATGTGGGTCAAGCTCGCGAGAATCTGCCGCTCTTTTGAATATCGTGCAAATTATGTACTCTAACTCCACAGTTTTGTTACGGATCGATTCTTCGAATTTTGATAACATTTTTGCGAGAACGAGATTCCAAAAATTGCAAATGCGCTTCTTACTTCGCGGCCGAAGTTCAGTCAAGCCTTGAAATTTCGACACAACGAGATAATGAGCGGTGTGATTCAGCGAGTCCTTGATAAATCGGTAATGGTCAATTCGTGCGCTCAAATTATTGTAGAAAATGATAAACTCCGCATCGTAAAGTCAGGAAGAGAAAACAAACTCGCGTGTCCCGAATGAATCTTACTTTGCGAGTGAACGATACGTGGCGTAATATTTTTGGGGGACGGAGAGATTCGTCCGAGCGAGTCGTTTAATGAATGACTAATTATTTTTCTTATCACCGCTATTTCCCTCGCGCGCATTTCGAATCTGTATTTTCATCCGCAAAGATTTGATTGCCGGGCAAGCTCCTTTATTATGTAAAGTCATTCTCCTCTCGATAAAAATTTCATACCAATCGCAAATGCAAACCGGTTGTAATTTTATTGATTTCGATCATACGACTAGTGCTTTGAATTGATAGTTTGAATTTCATGCTTGATTTTCATTGAGGAATGTGATCAAGACTTGTATATTTTAAATTCGAAAATCATACTGAGTATTATAGAAAATAAGACTGAACCATTGCAATAACTATGAAACGTGTTACAAAAAAAGTACTGTAGCCGTGGAACAACTTAGGCTTCAGTCAAATTTCGGCCCCCCAACGACTCGATCATCGAAAGGCGGAGTATTGTAAACAAAGAATGACACATCGGCTACGCAAGCATTTAAATAATCGACTAGATTTATCGATCTCGTGTCGTGTACGCACAGAGCCTCGACGTACAAAAGGTCAGTCAATATCGACCCAGCTGTCGATATGTGCGTGGATCGTGCTTTATTTGGTAAACAGATTAAGCGTAATGCAAGTCGCTCTTTCCCGCGAATTCGACTCTTTCGTATACGCTACGTGCGCGTTTTACGTTTCGTCGATTCGTCTAGCTCGAATACGTGCGTTCGATTTATTTACGATCGTTACGCCGCTAACACGATGACAGAATATTTTTTCCCCCAAGTACCAATCAACCTCTCCATTGAGTGCACAACTTATTTTCATTTCAGATCGCAAAATCAAACACTTATGGCAAGTGGATTCGTTTTCCGCTTACCGAAAGACGTTTTGTTATTGCATTTCGTTGGTACGAGCTTTATTTGAATTGTCAACCTTGGAGCAATAGGTTGTTTCGAGTACTCTTCGCGGAAATCCTGACGGGTTTGTTTCTCGTACAATTTAAGAGAAGGATTTCTTTCCGCAAAGCGAGATATTAAAAGCTACTATTGTATTCGTGTGCTTAAGCGTGACAAATTAATAGGAAAATATGGGAGATAATTACAAATACGTATACATATATTCAAAAATTTTAACAGATTGAATTTATCTTACTATCGAGTTAAAATTATCGTCTTAATTAACACGGAGAGCGACACTACCATATCGAAAAAAGTTTATTTATCATTTGTTAGATTAGAACCTTGAATTCCGAGAATTTGATAGTTTACTGAAACGAAGATGTGTCATTTCTTTCTACTACGCACAACGAAACAATCAGCGAGAATTGACAACAAGTTCAATTTATGATAAGCAGATTCTTATTTCGGTATACAAACGAATTTCCGTTTCGGATTTCTAAGCGTGTTGCAACGAGGAGAGGAACCATCATCCGATTACGAAAAATCGGGTCAGCCGTAGGAAAGAAAGGAGAACGGTGAGAGGGTTATAGCCGTACGAATTACATACCTACGTACTCTCATACGTGAGCGCAATAATCTATTTCGGCCGTGTGACTATTTTTTTCCCCTTTCATCCTCAGGGGGTTTCCGTTTCTCTCGCGTATTTCTCTTTTCCTCTCGTTTCGACGATCGAGAAAAAAAAATCGAGGATTCCGATCACGAGCCGTGCACGCCGCGGTTGTGCATAAACGAGTTCCCTTTTTTACTCCCGATCCATCGTGAATTTTCACTTTTCGAGCCCTTTCACTAAAACCAAATTGTTGCGCCACCGCGAAACCCCCGAGAACGGTCATTCGTCAGAGTTTTACGATTTCGCGGTTCTTACGATTCGGGATTAGCCGTGAATGATTTATCGCAAGGATTTTCTATGAAGAGAAGAGGATGCAGATTAGGGAATTGTTGCTGAATTCGGAGAAATAGGAGTGTTTGGCGAGCAAAATCCGAGCGGGACCGGCTTATCGTCTGGCTCCGAGGGGGGAACGATGCACGCGATCGTCCGTTTCGTCGTATACGTCGCGCGGCCGCACACGTAAATAAAGCGTGTACGTGTTTACGAATGGGCGCTCCGAGTACGAGGCAGCGAGCGAGCCTAAGGTCCACGTGCTCGCGGATACCGCGCGGGCAACAGTCGCACTCGGGCAACCATCAAAGGAGCGTTTCAAAGTCGCTCTCGCTCGAGTAACATATTTGTTTCTTTCGGTCGATAATACGCGCCGATTGCCCCCCTCGGTCCGTCAATTTTCGCTGAATCGTAGCGATGCACGGACAGTGAACCGCGTGATTCCGTCGTTTTCGCAACTCGGACGAATTTTGTCGCTCGATGTGTCAATTTCCGATGCGTTCGGTGGCATTCTCGAGTGAAACGATCTGATCGGTGCTCGTCGTTCGTCAATCGGACCTCCACACATTCGACTTGGATATTTTTCGTTGTCGAGCGAATTTTCGACTGACTACTGTTCCGGTGAGTACCCGTGCGATAACTGTCGATGAAACTCGCATGTAATGACTTTTGCTCGAGATTTTATGCTTGCTGTTATGCGAACCGAGGTCGCGTAATCGCCGGCATTTTTCCATCAAGGATCTTCCGTTCGTCGTGGACGGTTTCGCGAGGTTCTCGCCGTTCTCCGCTCTTCATTGATTAGCGATTCGATTATCGATTCAAGTGACCATCGAACTCCGTCGATTCATCGATAATCATCATGTTAATAGATTTTTTTGTCTCTACGCGCTGAGCTACGTAAACTGTGTACACGACAAGTCTGCGTACTTTTCCTGTCTCATGGAATTGGTTTTCTTTTGACGTATAGTCTTAAAATAGAAAAAAAAACTTGAAAAATGGGTATCAAGTCGTTCTATCTTTGCAAAATGACGATATCGAGAAAAATACAGTAGCATCGTAATTTTCTGCTCTAAAAACTTCTCGATATTTGTTATTATATAACTGATGTTATAGATGACATAAAATGTTTCAAATAATACGATTCTACAGTTTGAGAAAGTTTAAGAAATTTATACACTAAAAAAATTTGAACGCATCCAATTTCGACAATCAAACAAAATGACGATCCGAATGGAATTGGTTGAATCATTGTTTTTTCATCCAACGAAGCATTCTCGTGAAAGTATATACAAAGTTAACTTTTTTCATTAGCGATAGCTCCTCGATACGAAGCGACCCCAAATTTCATTTACAGCGGTACGATTATGCAAATGAGAAGTACGTATTGATACATCTTCGTTCGCGTAGTTTAGATACGAAATAGCTGCAGAATTTCGTACGCGTGGTAGCAAGTTTTATGGTTGAATCGTCTTCGCAATTTTTTTTCTTCCTCTTATTTCTTCCTTTCCTCGTCCCTTGCATTTTTTTCTCTTCTTTCTTCGCTCTTACTCGAGCCTCGAGGGTACGAGGCACTGGGAAACTTGTTCGACCGGCTGCAGTCTGTCATGCATTCGCGCTCCTCTCCTGAAAAGCGGAGATGCGCTTACGTATTCGTGTAAGTCTAGTTTTTATCTATAATGCAATTTTTATTGCGTGCTTGATTTGTCGTCAACCTTGACTCCACTCGGGGATATCGATTCCTTATTATCGTAATTATCGGTTTCTGTTGTCGAACAAGAAAAGATTTGTACCATAGGTTCGAAAATGATAAATTGAATTGGTTATGGACCTTGCAGTTGCATTTCCGCGAATTTTTGTTTCATTCGAAATACAAATTGAATATTCCTGTATGTACACGCAATATCGAATACGCGTAATCTCAGTGATAAATAAGTCATTTCTACGTTTTATCGCTACTAAAAGAATTTAAAAAAAGCAATATTTTACTCGTATACGACAAAATAAAGGAGACATCATAATAGTCTTGCGGTACCGGTGCCTCGGCTAATAGCCGCAGCCTTGAACTCCTGCTGCATCTATACACTTCTTAGAAATACGAGTTCGGCGAATGAAAAGGGGAGAAGGGACTATCGCGTAATATCACCGATTTGGTAAATAACACCTTGCAGGTATACATCGCAAATCCCACTGACTCAAATGATTTGAATATTCTCATTTTTGTAAAATAAAATTTAAAAAGTTTATTTAGGATATCACTTAATACCCATAGTGCAAACGTAGCCTATAATTTTATAAAAATAACGAAAACTTGAGTAAAAATAACGAATAATTATAGTAATCTCAATACAAAAATTCCTTCGCAAAAAAATTGTGAGTTAATCTCACAAAATACGACATAAACAAAAGAATAAAATAAAATCAATAATTCGCTGCTTATTTCATTCCGATCGTCTAATATTATTGTTTTATCATTACACGAGTTACGGAAGTTTAAATTGCTAGCGATATGCAATCATCGTCACTGTAAACTGCGTCAATCTAGAATTCAGTTAATTAAAACATCGAAACGTCGATTCATATAATGAGTAATGACGATTAAGACGCGTCATTAGACTTTCGATCGCTACGATTTCCCACGCACTTGGAAGTTTAACGAACTTCAAATCAAAATCGTCATGGCGACAAAAAGCAGGAATGAAAGAAAAAAGGGATTACGAAATAATACATTGTTTCGTCTCTGGTGATATAATGATGCAACGATAACGTTCACTGCTATTATTCTATGCGTCAATTGTAATACTAACACACGTCGTTTCGTGCTTGCTTTATAAAACAAATTTCAGATTGGAATTTCACTCGATTCGGTCGGTGATCGAGCGTCGAGTCGGTTGTATCGCGTAGGGACAAAATTAATAGGCGTCCGGGAAGGTCCCAGAGACAGTTTCATTAATCTTTACATTCTCTTTTTGCAAAATCCGACGACCGGTTTAAACGAAAAAAAAAATTGTGCTAAAGATCAAAATATCGAAACAAAAAAATCCGACGAAAACGAGTCCATGATACAACTAGCTTATCGTCCGTTCGAAGAATCCGTTCGGTTGATTATGTTCGAAGCAGATCTTTCCCACCATCGAAGGTTACGCCATTGTTTTTGGGCTCATCTTCGAATCAGCGAAAAAACGAAATTAATCGAGTGCATTGAGCGTTATATTTAGAACGTTCATTGGCAGAGTTAAAAAAACCTCCTGCCGCGCTCCAGTAAGCACAATGTTACGATTAGAATGACGATTTACAAGTCGATCGCGTCCTTGAACCTCGCCACGGCGGTCTTCCTCGCGGCAGAACTCGCCGAGAGGTCGGAAGAGGCGCGAAAAACGAGAGCTGGCTCGCGCGGCGCGCGTCATCTTCCTTACGAAATAAAAGTATTTATCGATTCAATCGTATCGCATAATATCGGATCGATGACACGCGGTGAAAGTGCTTCGCAACCGGTGCGCGTCGCGAATCGCATGACGAATAGAGGTGCAACCGGCGCGTGAATTTTACGCGCGTCGTCGAATCGTTCATCATCGCAATACGGTTTGCCCAACGGTACGCGCATCGCGCTTGCGCAACGCGCGAAATAAAAATCCATTACAAGATGTGTAGGTATTATTCTAATTGTCAATCGAGACGCGTGTAGTCCTTGTAATATTTTTCAAATTCGCCGTCCACGTCGTATATTCTTCTCGCCGCGATGAAACTCAGCAGCGAGCTACGTTTTTACGTATTTTGCAAGAGAATTAACTGGGATCGTGACTGGCCAGTCGAGAGAGCCGCGAGACGTCTTGTGATAGCGATAATGACACTCACGAATCGAGGGGAGGGGGGGGGCTCTCCGTTCCCGAAACGATAATTACGTCGCGAGTCCTCTCATCCCAGTGGCTCCTGCCCGTGTCGTAACGCCCTGCTCACGTGGATCGGTGTGCGTGAAACACGCTCGTTTAATTCCGAAGGACGACCGGTTGCGCGAACAATGGAATTTCCTGGATCCGCGACCGATTCCGTCCCAGCCTCCCTCGAAGTACGCGTATGTAGAAATGAACGGCAAACTTCATTAATTACCCACGCTCTTTCATTCATGAATACGCGGAATCTCATTATAGTAAACTGATTAGAACTGATTACACTCGTATGGGGAAATTCGCTATAGCGAGACTCGATTGTGTACGAAGAAGGATTAGCATTTCTTTTGTAGTTTTATTTATTTCGATTTGGGAAATTTCGATGACGTTATCCCAATGAGTTGTTCGAAAATAAAAATAAAATACTAGAATGAAATAATTTTAGATTTTATAGTTTTTTTTATACGCCAGTAAAATTGATTGAACAATTGTACAATAGAATTTTATATTGTAGTTTTTTTCGTGAGGTATTCGTTGAATGAAAACCATTAGAAAATTTATCGATTCGAGACTACTAATAGATTTCGCTAATTGTTTTAGTGATTTATCGCTATTAATTAGTGTCTTCTTATTGATTCAATTTCACGGAAGAAATACGACTTCTCGTAAAACGATTCGCTGTAACAAATTCATTTTTTTTTTTTTTTTTTTGAAGAAAATTCAATATTCTCTTTTCTATTTTCTATTTTTTCCAATCAAAAAATTCTAACGACAATTACCCGGAAGAGCAATTCGAGAACTGGTTCATACAGAGAGAAGAGAGAAAAATTGCGCGTCCAATGTCGCGTAATATATACGCGGCCAACGCATTCGGTTCATTGTTCGCCGGGTTCTTTCAGTATTGCCTCCGTATGCCAACGCGCGATCGCTCACGCGATCCATCGAAACACAAAACGCGTTTCCGCTCACGTCAAATGCTCGCACTCCTCCTCTTTCCCTCCTTCCATGCCACTCGAGCCGATCGAGTTGTAATTACGAGGATCGTTAATTATCGCTGCTACGTCGCCAAATAAGAGAGAACCGGTAGGGAATTCGCGCGAAACGTCAAGATTCGACGTTAATGTTCTCTAAACATCAAAATACAGGAGATGTCTCACTTTGAAATTTCAATTCAGGAGCAGATAATTCGAACGATTTAATTATTATTGAAAATTACGTACTGGAATCTTATCGGAATAAGACGAGCAAAACAATTTAACACATGGATAAAAAAATTTATCATTTCTGGATTACTCATTGTAATGTAGTTCGCTGAAATAAAATTGAATTTTATCAGTCACGAAAAGTT
This sequence comes from Goniozus legneri, assembly GCA_003055095.1. NCBI lineage: Eukaryota > Metazoa > Arthropoda > Insecta > Hymenoptera > Bethylidae > Goniozus > Goniozus legneri. Next base: position 51,593 of record NCVS01001302.1, read on the forward strand.
ATTATTAGAATAAGCGAATAAATAGAGTGTGAATAAACCGAGTTTTGCGAAATTTAAACATTGGTCGATTTAAACGTTCGGTACCACGACATCTATGAGATTACGTGATTTGCGTAACGATTCGACTTAATCCTTTCTTCCCCACGTTCTTTCCGAAACGTGTTCTTTACGACAGTGCGCAAGACGCGAATCGCGAGAAGTTTCACGCTGTTTGGGATGCGGAAATTGCCTCGTGCTTTTCGGAGCAGTTATTCTCGTGCTGGAATTCGACTTCCGGTTGAAAGAGAGAGAAAGTAAGGTTCCGATTGCTGTTTTAAATTTGGTTACAAAAATCTCTTTTATTTAAATATTCCATTTGTTTATGACTAAGAATAGGAGTTGATTCTTTATTATATATCCTTCATGTATTTTCATATTTATATGATGAAAAATATTATGCATAAACAACACGTACCATATACTGAATTGTATACTCTATTTGTACTATATTGTACGACACCCACGAAAAAAAATTAAAAAGAATATATATTTATGCTTAAATTAACTGGCCTGTGATATCTGGATTGCTCTCGTTGCATAGAGCTCATTAAAATGCAACTAATTAAAGGATATAAGATTTTAAAAAACTCTCTCGCAAGTCCCCGCGAGGCCCGGGTACTATATGTACAACTTCTACCGATATCGAACTTTTTGAAAATTTTCGACGTTTATACACATAGAACCTGAGATTCGCGGGTACTTACGAGAAACTTTTCCAAAATCTCATATCCGTTAATTAGTCGCATTTTATTGAGATTTATGCAGAGAGATTTGTTTTAAAAACTTTTTTTATAGGTGCTGCACAGTATATTAAAAAATAAAATACAATTCAATACAATTTTTAAAAGCTCATTCTTCAACAATAGGGGCTAACATCTGTCGAATATACACGACCAAAACGTTAGACCACAACATTAAAATAAAATTAACTTCTGTAATATAAAAATATGTGTTCATGCATACCCGTTCGCGGTCAACTTTAGTGCGCTCTTCAGTAAATAAGGGTAAAACAAAGGAATATGCGTATCGCTGTGCGGATAACGATGTCCGCTCGATCTTCGAAAGCCTATAAAAAAACCGCAAAGAATGCAGTCTGAAAATGAAATTTACTTGAAATTTTTCGCATTTAGATCGAGGCCGCCCTCCGAAAGATGAGGGTGGACCAAATAGGACTTCTTCTTTGGAAGAACTATGTCGTCCGCAAGCGACAGCCGGTGAGTGTTCAATAACCGAACTTCCGTGGAACGTCGATCGATTTATTAAACTCGGTCGATGAATTTTGCAGGGGATGCTGGCGCTGGTCTTCCTCTGGCCGGTTTTTGTCTTCATGATATTGTACACGGTGAGGGACAATATAGATCCGGAATACAACCCGACATGTCAGTTCCCGGCCAGATCGATGCCCCACGATGGTTTTCTGCCTTTCGTTCAGAGTTTCATATGCACGATCGGCAATCCCTGCAATCCACTCTCCGAGTACGAAGAGGTACCTTCGTATAAGAACGCGAGGTGAGTACTCGAGCCGCTTTATATTCGACACGTGACCCCTCGCTCATTTCCGGTTTGAAATTTCAGCATGGGCTCACTGATCGTCGAATTGCAACCCATGCTGTCGAATGAAACAATTTTATCGGCGATAAAGTCTATGCCCCACAGCATACAGCTGCTAAAATCGATGGCCGAAATTCTAACCAAGCCCGAGATAAAAGCGTTATTTGGTAAGCTCGAAGAAACACGATCTGTGAAAAAGTCGATTGTTATGTTACGCGGATGAATTTATTTTGTCTACAGATAGAGGCATTCGATTAGGGGATTTGTTTAACAATCACGAAGAGATAAAGAGCTGGCTGAAGACTCAGCTTCCCGAAGCTAGAGAGGGCTTGATCGATGGGCTGTTTCAAGGGTCGATCAAATTACTTTATGTAGGTACTCGTAATTATAGAGATTTATCGGTTGGCTACATTCGAATTTGTGTAAACAGCTGATCGAAACTTTTGGCTCGTCCGACGTTGGAGGTGTTGTCTGTTCACCGGAGAGCTTGAGGAAGTACTTGATATTGTCTAAAGACGAGGATTACGAAGAAATTTCCAAGTTCTTATGCCAAATAGACTCGAATCAAATACCCGATATTTTGGAGAACATCTCGAAGCACTTAGACTTCAGTGGGCTTCTCAGTATGGTAGACCGCGTTATGGCCAAATTCCGCGAATATGATTTCTTCGATGATCTCAGACGTGCTGTGATAACTATCCTCAATTTGGAAACGACAAAAAAATACGTTCCTACATATTTAAGACTGCAAGAGTGGCTGCCAAAGATTATAATGCTGTTTAAGAACACAACTTTTAAAGAGATAGATCTTAATTTGTGAGTTTTATATTTTTATTACAGTTGTATATATTAAAATCGTATATATGATTACTGAAAGTATTAATTTTATTCTTACAGTTTGAATAAGTCCGTAGAGATATTGGATCCGATTTTCCAACCCCAACGTAATTGGCCAATAGCGCGTAATGCGTTCAGAAATATAAATAAAATGTTGAAGTTGGTCAAAGATGTGGTGAAAAATGAGGTTGATAATGAACCTGTTGATGTTACCGATATGATGAGTCAGTTAACGAGCAAGTTTCAATTATTCTCAGCGAATTCAGAAATCGATCAGAATATTACTCAAATTTTGGATATGGCTTACCTGGTACTACAAGACGGAATCAGGCTCACAAATAAATTACTAATTCAACATCAGGATCAAATAGAAGTGTGAGTGTAATTTTCCTGTCTCTAAGATTTATACATCTAGGATAGACGAGCTAAAGGTTACCTCGCGCAACATCGATTAAACGTCGTTTCTCAGAATCCGTGCATTATTCTATAAATCAAAAGTAAAATAGCGTTGTGCAATATGTCATAGTATTGATATAGGTTTACTCGTTTTTACAGTACTGCAGCAATAATGGACTCGCTGAAAACGTTTTTCTCTGATAAAATAGTGAATACTCTCACTTATGCTTTGTCTATCGTGGAGAATGTTGTACGCATGACTCACCACGTAGCGATACTTCACGAGGAAATACAACCTCGTGTGCACGATGTTGCAACAAAACATAAAGAACTGGTTCAAAAGTTATTATCGAATTTTTCACCTGTCATTTATCGTTCCGTGATACGTGCATTTTCAAATTTGGATTTTGTGGAGCGATTGATATACTCTATAAAAAAAAATAAACCAGCCGATGCATTGTGTCAGAATGAAAGATTAATAGAGATTTTTGGAACCTTGCAAACGTTGGAAGGAGAAATTAACAAACTTGACAATTTGCTCTGTGATGATTCTGGAAAAGAATTTATTAATGATATTTATGATACTCTGAATTTTAAGGGCTTTTACGAAAATGTGAGTATTTTGAAATTTGATGTTATTATTGAGTAATTTCATTATTAATAATATAATTTTTCTCACAGGTAGATAATACTTTATCGAGTTTAGTGATGGTAGCACTGCACCAGCCAGTTTCGACTAGTCGATCCAACTTGACAACGGTCGTAAAAACAGTGAAGACATTTGTTTCGTATATAGAAAGTCCTACAATTGCAGATCCAGATTGGAGTAATTCTTTCGATATCAGCGACGAATGGTCGAAGACATTTAAAGAAACTCAGTTCCAAGGAAGACTCGACATGTAAGGATAACATGAATTTAATGTTGAATTTTTTAAAATATCAATATTACGTTAATAATTATTTATAAATACATTAAATGTTATTTTTTAGCCTCGGTATTCATCTCAGTATTGCAAAGTTTCTGGGATCGCGAAGTTTAACTTATTCAATCATAGTACCGGATTTAGAGAATTTAGATGTAATCGCTGATAGAATTATACACGATGTACATTCTTATCCCAGCGAATGGATAAACGAAATTCGACGTCGTGAATTCGATCTAATTCAATCTTTTTATTTAACTACATCAGACCGACAGAAGGTTAATAGACAAAAAATTTGTGTACAATTGAAATTTTCTGAACATCTTTCACATCATTAAAAGTTCTACTGTTTGGATTATTTCAGACTTTGAAAATTTTGGAATATTCAAACTTCACGAAAGCTTATTGTGTGGAAGGAAATTCTCCTCCTTTGTTAAACTTCCCAAGAGGATCAAATGAAACACTTCTTAAAAAATTGATATGTCGCATGGCAAACTCTGTGCAAACAGCCTTGAATCTAAACGTCACAAATATCGAAGCTGAAGAGGAAAGTTTGAGAAAAAATGATTTTAATTGGACGAGCTTCAATGAAAAAACAATCGAGATATATCAATATATTGATTCATTGGTACATTATGATGATGAAAATTTTATATATCCAAAGCTCCAAGATTTAAAAAACAAGTTCAAGCAATCATGGACTAAAGATGTTACAATCAGAGATGCTTGGGAAATTGGGTGAGTATGTATCATTACTATTATTTCTCATCATAATAGCCATAGAGTTCTTTCATTTTTTTATAGTTCTACTTTTTAAAGCAAGTCCTTTATAATTTTCTGAAATAATGGTGAATATTAATTCTGTGTAGAATTGGACTCATTTGCAAAGCTTTCAATATTATGGAGAGCCCATTGTTCAAAATTCAAACCAAGGAAGGTTGGAAACACTTCTATGCCGTTGCTTGGGCTTCTTCGATAGTTCTCGATAATTTCGAAAGAATAATCGACCAGATACAAAAGAATAATCATACTGCAACATTGTCAGAAATTCTGCATGATTTACCGCAGACGGAGATTCTCATTGAGGTTTTTCTCAGGAATATATCTCCTGTAGTACTGGATTTTGTGGATCTAATTTCTATGAAACTGCCAATCAATTTGGTAAACTTTTTGTAAATTTTATCATATGTTTATTACAAGTATCTTTTAATCATCTTTTTATTCTGATTATTTCTAGATGACTACTATTAGCGATTATAAGACCATCGAACCGGAATGGCCATGCGTTCAGAGCCAAAGTATTGGGTCGTATTTGAAACTTAGAAATGGAAGTCGCGAGGTTATAAGAGAAGTTGAAAGGATAGCATGTAACCCAGGTCTCTTTACCAAGGAATGGAAGGAACAGCCAATTTTAATACGTGTTCGAAAAATTGTAACTAACATTTTCAATTATTCTTATATAAAGTACTCTAAGTTGATAATATTTACAACGAAAAAAATCCAGTTTCAGAATGATGATACTGTTGAGCTTCCACCATTCAATTGGACTTCGGGTTACACCAAGTTCAGAAGAATAGCTAAAAAGTTTGATCTTTTCTTGAACGATACTAGAGATGTTGTTTTATTAGAAATGCCAAAGTTAAAAGAATATATAAACAATATCGATGAAGAAATTGATAATCTAGTCGCTGAAAGAATACCACAAGTAAAAAGTCGTGCGAAGTAAGTTCTGAATTATAGTTATGAATAAGCCTATTTAACAAGAGTTCATTTAAATATATTTTCAGGAGTATTTTTGATTATATTGATTCGAGTTTAGATAAGTCGGTAAATATATTCAAGAGTAATTTATCAGCAGAAGATATCTTTCATCCTGATGTTGATCAAGTAGATCGTTTATTGGTATTAACGAAATTTATCTCACATGTTGTACACGGAGCTTCTACAATTGTATCTAACATCATCACTAATGGTATAAAATTAAAATGTATTTTATTTAAAATTAGTGATAGAAATAAATTTTATTACTATTGAATTTTATTTTCAGACGATGACACGTTGAATTTCTTATTATTGTCTGGATTTACAAATAATACTGCTATATCAATTTTCTATAATCAGTTTCCTGATATTTTATCAACAATTTTAAATGGACTGTCCGACCCAAACGTAATATCTAAATTTGATAGTAACAAACAAATTTTCTGCTCTGACGTTTTCGATTGGTGGCGTGAATACAGATTAAATTTGAGTTTAGAAGATTACATGATTCTGGCGAATTTCACTTGCAATATTGATCCAGAAAATTTTAACGCTTATACAACTTTCTTCATGAACGAAGGAATTGCCTGGAGATCTCCAGTTAAAGATTATCCATCATATGTAGGGGCTTCAATTGGCGATGTAATTGAAATGTCAAAACAGATTAAAAAGCTCCTAGTGAAAAATATTTCTATCGAAGCACCATTTTCGAAAAAATACTTCACTGATGTGTCTCTAAGATTGAGAGATTTGCTGAAACAACGAATCAATGAAAAATCCTTAACTGAGGTAAATAACTTAGGTTTTATTAATATCGGTGAATGCAACAAATAACTGTCTCATTTTTTTAGCATCTGAAACCTGACTCTGACTGGATTGGATATAAATTAGTAATAGAAGGTATTTCAGAAGTTTTGTCTCACGTAGCTGATGTACTAGAATATGCTCAAGTACACAATAACGAACTGCACATCTGGGAACTTGTGAAAACTGGAGGTGTAGAGCAATTGCTCAAGCTTGTGGAATCGCATCCAGAAGAATCAATTTCCTTAATTGCAACACTTAGTACAGTTGATCCTTCAACTGGTAGGGCTTTGCTCTTTAACGAACCGAGGAAGACCATTTGTGACCCAATAATGAAATCTAGCGTAGAGAGAAATAACAAAACAAGATTTTTATCAGCGATTTGTTCATTCGATCCTCGTCAGTTATTAACAACCGCTACTAGTGAAAATTTTACTGTGAGTATTCCTATATGTATATTTGTAACATTCAATTTTTACAATGCTGAATTTTTCAGGTTGTATCGTTCGATAGAGAACCACATACTCTAACGTTTATGCCGTTAACAGTTTCGGTGAATAAATTAATTGGTGTTGTATTGAATTTAACGAATGCTAACCCAAACATTGTATTGCGATCGAATATTTTTAATTCGACAACGTGGAGAGAATTGTCTCAAGAAACATTATCCTTAATTCGAAAGGCAGAGGAGTCTTGGATACGTGACATATTAGTAAAGGCTATTCCTACACCATCAACTTTCGAAAATGACTTCTCATTGTCAAACCACGAAATAATTCCGCTCAAATATAATTTCTCTGTGGTTGAAGCTATAAGAATGTTCGAAATTCTCGACTCCTTAACTGTTGTTTTATCTGGTGGTGATGTTTGGCAGAAACTCAGAAACATTTATGAAAATTCTAAAGTGAAACCTGTTATTTCAATTATAGAAGATACACCTAATATAATTATTAGCATAATCGAAACGTTCATGACTTCTGATAAATTAAATGATTTCATGAAGAAGCTTCTCAGCGGTCAAGCGCATCCATGCGATATCGACAAGTACTTGATAACTCCTAATTTCATGCGAAAGAAGGGTCTTATGTCTACAATAACTAACTTTTGTCAGAAAATAGTGTTAAGTAACAAATCACTGAATGCTATGGATTTCATGCCATATGAGACGAGAATTGAGGTGCGAATTTTTAATAAATACAACACTATCATAATAGCAATTAGTTAATTGGAATACTATTACAGGAGCAGCAAGATCCTCAAATGTCCTCCATGATTATCGATAGAGAGAATCAAACTGCAGTAGATCTACTAGAAAAAGTGTATCACTATCAGTCAACTCTTATTCGAGTATTTTCTGAAGGCTTTAGACATCCAAAAGTTCCCAACTGGTGGACGTCATTTGAAGAGGGAACATACAAGGAATTTATTGCTCAATACAAGAAGAAGGTACGAATGTTGTTTAAATAATTCTATAGATTTGTGAAAGATATGAATGTTTATTTTCAGGATGCCAAGAATCTCGCCTACACTGCCGTGAAAAAAATTATGTCTTTTCTTTATGACTTTCTAGAAACAAAAGTTAATAATCAGTAAGTATTTAATTATTGATAACTTGGAGATATTTGTTTCTTATAAATTTAAAAATTTATTCTGCCATTAGGAATTGCTCATGGTGTCAAACATTACTGATCGAAATCGTCAATTCACAACTATCTCAACATAAATTGTATGCAGACGTAGTTTGTAAAATGAATCATATGAATATTTCTGAATTACATGATGTTTTTATGCGGGATTTTAATTGGAACAAAACTGCAGAATTGGTAATGAAAATATTTTTCTAAATATTACCTCTAAAACCTCTCTTTACTAATTTATTGCAATTTATAGATTAAAGATTATAAAAATTTGAATGTTAAGAAGACTGTACCAGAGTTTTTAGATAAATTGAACGATACCATGTATTACATTGCCGAAATAATAGTAGATTATCATAACAGTACTTATAGTGAACAAATGACCTCATGCTTCAGAAAGTTTTTTGGAACACCCGGACATTTTAGACCAGGATTGTGAGTCACCAATGTTTAAAATTCTATCACAATATTTCATTATATTAATGATTAAACGAATTCATTGGTATGTTACAGATATATAATGTTTGCGAACACTATATTAGATTTTCTCCAAAGGAATATAAATATTTTAGATACAGCACATACGCACAAACAATTGAGTAATTTGACTAGTTTAACCGATCAGAGTGTTCCAATTTGGAAACCCATTCGAGATGTCGTTGATAAAGCATATATTGATGAAATGGACAAATTTTTACCGAATGCCACAATAAATGTCAATGCAATTTTGAATGATAGGAAATATTCATTATGTCGAACGAAAGAAGAATGTCGAGATCCCAAAATTTTGTACGACTATTTGAATTCAAAAAAAGTTGGAAAAGTACTACGCTATGATGCGAAATTAGCAAAGTATCCGTTGATAGCGGATATTTCGGAAAAATTGTCTAAACACTTGAATCTCGAACGCATCAACTATGATATAAGAACGTGGAGGAGAGATGCTGCGTGGGACCTCACTTGGCTAAAAGAATTGCTGCGGCATATATCTATCGTTTTAGGAGAGAGTGGAAATTTATTGGATGTTGCTAGTAAAATTGATTTTGAAGATGTATCAAATTTGTTAGGTGTTCCTGATTTAGCTGATGGAGTAGTCAATCTACTTAAAGATAAAACAGTAGATAAATTATTTGATGGGTAATTCAAAATTTAATATGAATGATATTTTACATGAAGCATGTTTCTAATAAGTACATTTTTTTTTAGTATGAAAGAACTTCTGGATGACATGGAGCCTTTTGTAAAAAATAAAGAAGTAATAGAAGATCTACACAGTATCGTTGCTGCTTTAGAAAACATGGAAATTTTCAAAAACTTGGGGCTCCTAGATATGAGATGTATGTAATCATTATGAAGAAATAGAATTAATGTGTATGATGAAAATAAAAATCAAAATTTGATTCCAGATCTCATAAAGGATATGTTTGATAGTTGGGATTCAGTCAGAATATATTTAACGGAAAAAATAGGAATTTCTCCTGAAATTGCAGCGACACTAAGTCAGGCGAGAATAGATATGATTTCCGTTTTCTTACGAGAACGACGCGCTATAAGTCTAAAGAGTACCATCTGTTCGCCAAAGAAACTAGGTGAAATGCTAAGTTTCGAGCATACTCAAGTAACCGTTGAAGAAGTCAGTTCTGTGCTTTGCCAACTGGACGATGCTAAAACACAAAATGTGTCTATAACTCTTATTAAAAATTTAAACTTTGATTATATATTTAGAAATGTAAGACATTTGTTTTAATTGATAATGTTATTATAACAGACACTTTTAATAGTCAAATTGATAAAATACTTCAAAATTATTTACAGTTAATGAGTGCAAATGTGAAAAATATTTTAGCGAATGCGAATTTAACAGAAGCTGAAGGCAAAGTAGTACTCGATAATATGGGTGTAGCATCCGAATTACTTCCTTATTTCAAAAACAAATTTTCATCGGGATTCACCCTATCACCCTCATCTACAGAAGAAGAAACAGATGAACCTATGTCCAGTAAGTAAAACAAAATAAATGAATTTCCATCTTGTGTTTCATTTTGTAATCACAAATAAACGTTTTATAGATTCAAAATTCCTTAGCGACTCTAGTGAATTGCTATGTGGACAACCTCTTATCTCTGATAGTGGTCGTTTTTATAAATATATCGCAAGTATTGAAGATAATAGTAAGGAATACGACAAAAAAGAACTCGACTCTTTACCAAGTAAGAAATCTATTAATTATTTTATTTAAAAGTAATTTCTTATGAGTATAACTAATTGAAATGTAAAAAATTTTAGCCGACTTCTGCAAAGATACTTATAAAGGAGTCATTGGAATGCCTGGTGGAAAGATAGTTTGGTCATACGTTAAGCCGTTGTTGCGAGGCCGAATTCTTTATACTCCCGATACAATTCCTATAAGCAAGGTCATGACGGTAGCAAATGAAACTTTTGTGCAAATGGCAAACTTCGGTGATCTCATGAATAGTTTTGAGAACACCCTCACATCTCTCGCGAATCTTTCCGAGATGGGAGACAGCCTGCGGGATTTGCAAAACGTAATGTCTTCGGATGTAATGAAAATTGCAATTAAATCCCTTGGAGGTGGGAACTTCGAAGGTATATATTCACTTTTGAACTAAATATTTAATTAATTATTTTCATATTTTAGTATCCTCTTTTTGTATTTCGCATTTTCACAATTGATTATGATGACTTACAGGAGCAGACTTTTCGGATTTAGATTTGAGTGAAATGGCATGGAAATTGAAAAAATCCAAGAAGCTTATAAAAATGATCGGAATGTTGAATGATTTACTAGAATGCGTATTAGTTGATCGAATAAAAGGATTTGCCACTGAACAACAATTAGAAGCGGAGGCAAGTGCATTAACCGACACCAATCAATTCTTAGCTGGTGTTGTCTTCCTCGATGATTCGAGTGGACGAGTTAAAAGATCCATAAATCAAGAGCTGCCAGATGATGTTTCATACAAAATTCGAATGGATGTTGACTACGTACCCTCAACTCGCAGACTTAAAAATCAGTTCTGGCTCCCAGGCCCAGAAAGCAGTTTCCTCGAGGATTTGAGGTATTTGAGAGGATTCATTCAACTGCAAGACGCCGTAGATCACGGTATCATACAAGTTAAATCGGAAAAAAATTACAATTGGAGAACCATGATACAGCAGATGCCGTATCCCTGTTGGAAATTCGTACCGTGAGTAAATCGTAAATATTTTATTGCGAACAAATTGGAGAAATTATTACCTTAAATGTTGATGTTTTTTTCAGATTCCAATCAACACTGTATGAATCTCAAGGCTTACAAATGTGCTTCTTCTTTGCATTGATGATGTGCGTTGGTGCAGCGGTTCGCCACATTGTGTGGGAAAGAGAATCTCGAAACGCAATGGTAATATTACTTCGAATTAATCCATTATTCATTGAAAACTAATAATAAATTTTTTATGACAGGTCATGAGTGTTATGGGTTTAAAAACGTGGCAGAATAATCTCGCTTGGTTTATTACGTCTTATATTGAACTCGTTATCGTCATGGTATCGATCGCTTTAATTGTACTGGTCGGTCAAATTTTACCGAATTCGAATCCATTTTTGGTTTTACTATTATTGGCTGACTACATTTTCTCCGTTGTTACTTTCTGGTGAGTAAAAAATTATTACTCGTTGTTATTTTTATATTCACTGACAAAAATTTTTCATTCCATTCAATCTTCTGTTATTTTTTTTTTTTTTAGTTACATGATATCCACAATATTCAATTCTGCCAGTCTCGCTGCCGTAACCGCAGTAGTTATGTTTTTACTGACTTACATGCCATATATAATAGTTATCGCCATGGAAGCAGCCATGGGTATAGGATATAAGCTCATTATTGTAAGTTTTAAGAAATTATAATAACTGTCGGTAAAAGATGTTTACAGCAGCAACGTTAATTTGCTTTCAGTGTTTGAGCATGTCAACAAGTTTTTGTTACGGTTGTTTGTTTGCTGCACGTAAAGAGGTCCAAGGTGTTGGTCTTACTTGGGAAAGCATGTGGGAAGAGTCTAGTCCCGGCGACACGATGTCTTTGGGTCTTGTCTTCATTATGATAACTTTGGACGGTTGTATATACGCAGCTATCGGTTACCTCGTTACCCGATACACAAATTCAGGTAAATAAGTAATTATTTTTTTATTAAACACATCTATCTATCTCTCATGACCGATATTAAATTTTCTGTGTGTTCTCTAATTTCGTTAATTTTAATTGGTGGAGGTAAAATAACGGTAGAATTAGTTTCACTTTTCTAATGCAATATCGAGTTCGGAATCTTTATTTCAATGTCGTGACTAAAGAAAATCTAATATTCTGAAGGGAATACACTCATTTTTTAATTATTAAATTTACAAATTACTGACATTCGCTAATAAGAGAAAAGTCGCAAACAAATTCATTAATTCCTTCAACTCGCACCAAAGAGAGCAGCTATTGATTTAAGAGCAGCTTACGATTGTGGAACTGCGAAGAGCATTGTCTGAGATAAAGAGAGCGTGAGTGTGTATACGTGAGAGAGAGAGAGAAAGAGAGTGAGAGAGTCACCACAAAGGAGTAATCAACGCGCGTAATATATCCTGCGAGGGACTATTACCGAAACTGGTGAGTTTCTGCAGTGGAGGCATTACCAATAATTTTCCAGGCAAAGGCTTCCACGCGTTGAGATCGTCTAGCTTATGGTGGAACGACACACGTGCTCTCTATGGCAGGCCCGGATACCTCGCCTTCGAGAACAACCTCTATTTCACTAACGACGTTCTCCACCCTTCAGCCACTTACCAAGGTATCGCATTCTCTTGCACCGTGCTCGTGCATGCAAGCGGGGAAAGGGTTATCAGCTTTTGTGTTCCTATCGCATATTTGCATGTAAACTATAATTAAACATAAGGCGCATGATTTCGATATTGGGGGCGTTGGCCACTAAGCCGAAATACCAGAGAACCCTCAGCTGAGATTTTTAAGTATGATCTCAATATAATGGAGAATCAAATTTTATTATGAAATATAATTCAAACGTTAATTGTTTTATTTAGTTTGTGATATTCAAACAGTTGCATGTACTGTTGTTGTAGAGATTGTAAATTGTGAATGGTTTTTCTTTTACGATTCTTATTTTTCTTTTTTTTTTACATATATCGTAATAGATTCTGAAAAATTCACTGTAGTGTCCATTTAGTAGTTACACCGTATTGTATTTACTGGTTAATTATTGAACTGAAATATTAAATATATGTATTTCATATTTTTAATACTATCTCCTACGGAATACGGAATCGGTAAGAGAGCTTGCTTTTGTAAAAACTGTTTTCGATTTTTTGTTATGTAATATTTGAAAAAATGCTAATTAATTCATGTAATAAATAATATAGATGATGAAAGCGATACAAGCAGCTTGAACGTGAGTGAAAAACAAATAGGAGTAAGGTTTGAAGAAATAAGGAAGGTTTATAACACTAATAGAGGTAACATCGTAGCTGTCGAAAATTTCACCTTGAAGTTACGCGAAGGAGAAGTAACGAGTTTACTCGGAAGGAATGGCGCTGGAAAAACGACAATTATGTAAGAATAATACTTATTTCTATTTTCTCACGTTCTTAAAACTTTTGTAAGTCGAAAATAACGTTTCAGAAAAATGTTAACTGGCATGGTAGAACCAACTAGTGGTGAAATTTGGATAAACGGAGAAGACGATTGCAAACCAGACATAGGCGTGTGTCCTCAAGAGAATGTTTTAATTTCTTGCTTGACTCCCAGAGAGCATTTGATGTTTTACTCAAAATTGAAGAGGTCGATGGATAACATCAGCATGCACAAAAATGTCAACGAGTGAGTCATCAATTTACTATTATCGTTATCGTCGGTAATTGGTCCGTCATTGATATAATATTCTGTTGCACGCTTATGAAATCAGAATGCTAGCGTCTTTGGAATTAGGACGTCAGGAGCACGAGCCAGTCTCGCGTCTATCGGGCGGCACCAAACGCCGACTCTGCGTGGCTCTGGCTTTTCTGGGTTCCCCGAAGCTGGTAATCCTGGATGAACCCGGGGCGGGAGTAGATCCAGCCGCGCGACGAAGGATTTGGCGACTAATCGATCAACACAGAGTCGGCAGGACTGTACTACTCTCTACACACCATCTGGATGAAGCAGACATGCTGAGCGACACTGTTGTGGTGATGCACAGGGGTAAAATTCTGTGTTCGGGCTCGCCGCAATATCTGAAAATGACCTATGGCCAGGGCTACAAGCTACACGTATGCTACTCCCCAACTATAGGCAACATAGAGAAGATGAATTCAGAATCCGTGTTGTCGGTTGTCAGGGAGGCCGTAGATAATTCTGTTTTAAATACAACATCTGGATCTGAAATCACTGTAACGTTACCGTTCAAAGGCAAACACGGATTGAATAATGAGTAAGTAAAATGTGTAGGATTTAAAAATGATTATTTTGACGACGTTTTTCTTTTTACAGCATCGAAAAAGCATTATCGTTGGTAGAAGGAAGAAAAGAATGCTTAGGCTTTACACATTTGTCACTGGAATGCGACAGTTTGGAAAAGGTCTTTCTGGATCTCTGCTCTCAAGCTGAAAGCGGATCAACGTCTATAAAAGCTAGCATGGATAGTATAATCACCGTGGATCAACCAATAGGTAAAATGATGTGCAAATTTAATTTCTATCTGATTTTGATTGAAGTTTATAAAAAAATATTATTCTATAGGGTTATCCATTCCTGAGGATGATATCGATTTGGTTCGCTCGGATACGACACAAAAAAGATCACCTTGGCGACAAGCAAAAGCGTTATTGAAAAAAAGATTATGGCACTTTGCAAGAGATTGGAGGGCACCATTATCGGCGCTTATATTGCCTACGATGTTTGTTGCTGTAGCCATGGGATTCTCTTTAATAAGACCCCCGTCAGAAAATGAGCCGCCTCTGAATTTGAATCCAGACCTCTATAACATTCATCCAACACATTTCTACAGGTATACGTTCATTCTTTTATTTCAATAAATATGTTCCTTTAACCAATACCAAATATTTTATTTTTTTTATTTCAGTATCAACGGTAGCGACGACCCACTTTTACAACATATTTCTCTTCAACTACACGATCGTTTCGGGGATGATTACGCCGGAGCTTGGCAAACACTTCCGAATGTGAATATTTTGCTGTCCACATTATCGTTATTTGCGTCACTCGTAATATTCTGACATACGTATTTTTCCTTATGTTAGGACACTGGCACGTGCGAATGTCGCGATGGTCAACAAAAATGCCATGGCGTTTCAAAATCGATCGAAGGCCTCTTACAAACTTTACCAGGACGACCGACACTCGATTGGATAGTATCGACTCATTTGGAATATATAGAAAAGAGGTATAACGATATTATTTGATAACGAGTACTCAATAAAATCATTCCTATAACAATTACGTTCTACAGATACGGGGGCTGGTCTCTCTCTCATTATAACGAGGATGCACTTTTTTCGGTATGGTATAATAATAAGGGCCATCACTCATTACCAGCGTACCTAAATGCTCTCAACGAAGCCATTCTCCGTGCAACTGGCGTGAATGGGCACATTACGACTTTCAATCACCCAATAAAATTGTCGAGCGATCAATTAAATCGAACATCCTTGTAAGTACAAATTAGTTAAATTTGAATGAATTTAATTCAATTTCAGAACTTTTACACACTTTCAAAATTGCAAAAAAGAAACGAACACGACTCATTTAATATTTTTTTTTTTAATTAACGAATATGTTGAATAGTTCTCACGTGGACTTGATGAAATTTCTATTGTATCAAAATGTATTGAAGCGCGTCTTTCCGGTATTAGATCATTAGCGCTGTTGAAACAGCGTGAAAATAAGGACAACTGTAAATATGCTCAATTCTCTCCTGAAGCTTTATTCACGCGAAATTCTATACGCTCTCGCTCGCAGCCAAAATGAAGAATTCCAAATTATTATTTGTTCAGGCTCCAACATGTGGCGGACGTCGGTGTGGCTCTGGTTCTCTTAATTGCATTCAGTTTGGTCGGCGCGCAAGGCGCGAAGGAACTGGTCCGCGAAAGATTGTCAGAGGAGAAACGAATTCTCTACTTGGCTGGCGTTCATCCAGTCGTCTATTGGACCACAGCGATGGTTTGGGACTTAATTGTGAGTTATCTGAGAAAATATCAATTCGTTCCCTAGCGAATAACGACCGTACTTGTAGGTATATGGCTGCGCCGTTTTATTAGCCGTTGTCGTGTTCGAAATATTTGGACTACCGGCGTACGTCGAAAGAGACAATCTCGCTGGTACTTGCCTGCTGCTGATGTTATTCGCGTGAGTATACACCGGTATGAAATTTATTGTCGGATCGTAACTTGCTTTACATATCGTAGATGGGCTGCTATACCGTTCTCTCACCTCGTCGAGAAAGCCTTTGATGACTCGAGCTTGTCAAACATGGTGCTATTTTGCACGAACACATTCATCGGTGTCGCCTCGCTCGCCACAATTTTGGTAATCGACATTCTCGGCAAGACGAAAGCTGCCGAGGAGCTTCGCGACGTGCTCCATCGCGTGCTGATGATTCTTCCACAGTACGCCCTCGGTGACGCTCTCATCCAGCTATCTCGCAACGATATCACCGCTGAGCTTCTCGAACGATTTCATATGGACACTTATCAGTCGCCGCTGGGCTGGGACCTGCTTGGGCTACACTACGTGGCGCTGGCCACTGTGGGTGCCATACTCTTCATCCTGAATTTGACGATCGAGTGTCGACTCCTACCCGACTATCGGATGAAGCGAGCGGTTTACGAGAACGTCGAGGAGGACGACGACGTCGTGAAGGAGCGCACGAGGGTGGAGGGCGGTCACGGGGACGACGTGCTCAAGACGATCAACCTGAGGAAGGAGTACCGCAGCGTCTACGGCACGAATGTGGCAGTTCAGAATTTGAGCTTCGGCGTGCAGCCGGGCAAGTGCTTCGGTCTATTGGGCGTAAACGGGGCCGGCAAGAGCACCACTTTCAGAATGTTGACGACCGAGATAATTCCAACAGCCGGGAAGATCGTTCTGAACAAGAGCGAAATCGGTGGCGGGCCTCTGTGCAACGGAGAGGTGGGCTACTGCCCCCAGGGCGAAGCTCTGGACGGTTTCTTGACACCGCATCAGTGTCTCACCGTGCACGGCGAGGTATCCGGCCTGCGTGATGTACCCAAGGTAAGCTCGTAGCTATCGCCCCGAGTATTTAGCTTATGGAATTTTCGCGCGACAAAGTATTCGCCAAGTTCTTTGACAACTAAACCACCAAATCGTTTCGTAGATCGTGGAGAGCCTTTTGAAGAGGTTCGACCTACTCAAGTACGCGCATCAGAGGGTTGACAGCCTCAGCGGTGGAAACAAGAGGAAGTTGTGCACCGCCGTCAGCGTTATGTCACCCACTTCGGTTGTTTTGATGGACGAACCCACGAGGTGAATTTTTGTTTTATAGTCAAGTTGCGATAACAGCCTATGGGATATCGATTCTGAGAGTTGTAGTTACCTAATTTGTGACGTTGAAGGACGACATTATCGTTGAATTAATTCAACATTTATGAAAAGTTTATAAAACTGATTGTGAAGAAATAATCTAATTCAGGGAATAATAAATCAAAACTCAAGAGAAGTCTCGATATCTCTTGATAGAAATAGTACTAAATAACTGACCTCGTATAATATACATGTACACCGGATATGCTAAAAATAAGATCTGATAGTGTGGGCTCTTATCGAAATTTCGTTGTGGTTTCAAAAAAGGAAATTCATTATCAATGCTTAAATTAAAAATCTTAAATTCTTCACAGCGGAATGGATCCTGCAACAAAAGCTCTAGTCGCGCAGGCCATCCGGGCGGTGAACAAGAATAACACGAGCGTAGTTCTAACATCGCACAGCGTCGCCGACTGCGAGAATCTCTGCAACAGAGTCGGTATTCTTGCCAAAGCCGGACTCAGGTGCATAGGCACGCCACAGCACTTGAAACACAAGTTAGAAACTTTTTCTTCTCTACTCGCGAATATATTATCAACCGGTGGGAGGTAAAAAGAGAGAAAAATCTCGGCGACCAATGGGCTCCACTCTTTGTAGTCGAAAGTTTCGCCTCGGCGTGAAAATCCTGTCTAATCGTTTCTCTCGGAAATACGACTCGCGGTGTCTGAATATCGCTCGAAACGCTGAACAGCGCGAAATTATTATCTCTCTCGTTCTCGATTCTCCTTTTAAATATCTCTCTCCGCATCAGGTACGCGAATTTATTCGAGAGAGTGGGGAATCTCGCGTTACCTGTCTGGCCTTTCCCACGCCGCAAATTTATTGACATTTCTACGGGCATGCGTTTATAAAACGTACGGATAGATGGGCGCGCATCCACCCTCCGCGCGGAATTGCAATAAATTATTGCGAACGCTGCAAATTCTTGACAGCGCTCATCCTGTACCTGTCCGTTCGTATCTCGTGCATTACAGCAGTTCGCTCTTACAGATGCATTATTTTGTACACGGTTGTTGATTCGCCGCATTAAAATTACAAAAAATTTACATTCAGCGTATTAAACGGGGATTACCCAACCCAGTATTCGCTTTCGACTCGAATTACTCGTTTAATTCTTTATCATTTCCGTAAAAACGCTCTCCAATTATGTAATTTCGAGTACACATTAAAATAAGTTGTGTGTATTTATTTCATGAAAAATCGATCATGGAAAATTAAAATAACTTTTCAGATTTGGGGAGGGATATGTGGCATTCCTAAGATTCGGTTTGCCGGTAACTAGCGCAGACCTGAAGAAAGCCATTTCGGAGTTTTTGCCGCACTCGGCCATCTCATCAAAACAGGCAACAGCTGCTCGTATCCTGATACCACGTAGCGAAGAAATTGTGTTGAGCGCAATTTTCGCCAGAGTGAGACAGCTCGCGGATAAGCTGAACGCAATCGACTACACATTGACGCAAAGTTCATTGGATCAGGTAAGAGATAAATAAACCTTTCATTCAAACTCTTTTGCTTACACTTTAAAATGGAGTCAATAAAAATTCCATTATTCTCCGTTTAACATATTACGATAATTTATAATACGATGTATGGGTGATGGGTCGGAATCTTTTAAATACTCATAATACTCTTGCTCCAATAGCAGTGTATATTTGCTGTGAATTAATGCATTTCTGCTAATTCAATTTTGAAGATTAAAAAAAAAGTTTGAATTATAAGGAGGGGGAGAAAAATATTTGATCGGTGCACGAGCGAAGACAGATTTGACGAAAACCCTGTCGTTGCGCAATGCTTTCATCCTGCAATATTCTAGGGTCTTGTCTTCCACAGATGATGCACTGCTAGTAGACCTCGCTCCTTATCCCCCTCCCACCCTCGACTCGCACACTCCGGTGCATACACCGACGCGCGCGCGCACACCCTCGCATGCCCTCGTAGCTCGTTTTCGTCCCACCCATCCTGAGGGATATTAATGGATCTACCCGGCGGCATCGCCCCGTGTATATTCGCCGTTTACACTGTGCAACCAGGAACTCAGCACCGGCTGCCTCGAATTTCCCTTAAATGCATCCTGCGTCTTCTCTCTCACCGTCCCGCGACGAGATATATTCACTATCCTCTTCTCTCTCCCTCCCTCCCTCCCTCCCTCGCTTACGAGCTCTGGCACGCTCGCGAACATTCGCACACACATACACACATACACTCGAACACACTGCTACGCTATTACGCGTACTCGCTCCTTGAATATTACATTGATTGTTATGTACTTTAAGGATTGAGAATCATGAATTCCGTGTAGGGCGAATTTGAACAAGGCTATTAAGCTCTATTCGGTTTTTCCTCGAGCTCCAGCGATCGCGATCTCGTTTTCGAGACGACGCCGAGTGTTTCGATGACTTTTGCGTAGTTCGAGTGTCGACCAACGACGATTGGAGTTCATCCTCGTTTTCGAATTGGCGCGTGCATCCAATCGGCTCGTTCATTCCCACCTCGTGATAAGCAATTTCGAACACTTTGAGACTTAATTAACCGTCATTAATTAAGGTTGTTTAGCGTCGGAGAGTTTTACCATTTAAATATGGTCTACGGTCATAATGGATCCCGAGGCAGTTTGAAACTTAATTAATCCGCGGGCTTTAAAAAGCAAACTTTCGAAGTAATTACGCCTGTCATCGCGCTACGCGCGCGCGTGTGCGTGCTCCCTCCCATCGTCTCAAATTCATTACGCGACAGGCGGAAAATATCGGATCTGCTCGTGGCAAACTCAATTTGCTTATGTTCTCTGTACTTCCATACTACCGATACGTTCGTTTTAGAGAATTTCCAACAATACGCGTATTTTTCTTATTGCTGTATCGTATCTCGAATGAAAAAAAGTAACTCTGCGTATTTGTTTTATAAACGGATTTAATTTCATCTGTATTATATTTTGATAAGAAGTAACCTCATTTTTCTTCTTGAAAATTAATTCGACGGATTAATTTCGAGAAAAACAGTATTCATAATTTTGTCGGAACTAATTTTTCAGTATGTAATACTATCAAGTTCTGATAAAATCAGGAATAATTTTCGAATCTGGAAAGCGAGGCTACAAAGATTTCTTTAATTCGAGAAGGTCTAAACTAGCGAAGGTACTTTATATTTTCATCCGGTGCGATCGAGATTTTTCCGGAATGAGAAGTGAGAACCGAGAAAGTTTTCCCGGAATTCGGAGAATCTTGAAGTAATTACGAATGCTTCTCGCCGGCAATTCGTAAAAGTGGAAGCACGGTTTTGGGATAAAATCGCAATGTAAATCATAAGAGCTGATTTGCCGCGAGCTCAAGATTGTCCCTGCAGATATGTAGATTTTATGGGACGTGAGAGCTAACGCGGGCTATTGCGCCATAGTCTAGCGAGGAAATCTCGGCTAAGGGTTTTTAGTACGAATATACATACACTCGGTTAATTAGCGTAAGGCCAACGAAAATTGATAATCCACCAACGTGTATCCGTCGCTATTTAATTTTATCGCGGCGCGATCAAGGGCCCTTCATCCTTTACGCGTGTTCGTGAATTGTAGCTTCGGTTTTGTTCAACTATGAGTATTTCAAGTCGATTTCACGCTTCTATTACCAAGGAGGCATGAATCGCAAGGGGATAAAATATTGACGCAAACTGATACATCTGACAAAATTGAACTTTTATTATACGTATACTTAATAAAACTGTAACATATTTTATTCCCCGAAAATTTTTTCGTTTTATGCTTTTGTCCTTTAATTTTAGCTTTCGTTTTCAAAAAGGCGTTCATAACATTTATTCCCCTAATAACCTTCATTTCGGAAAATCTCCACCCGAACCTCTCAACTGCAATATCGATCAATTTCTCGACATGTCGCGCTCAGCGTCGAAACGTGACAAAAATCTACTCGTCACGTGGACCATAAAAATTTGCTGAAATCCACATTTGCATACGCCACGTTGTATCGGTTACGCACTAAACTCTCGAAAGTGTATTTTTATTGAATTATCGCGGTTGAAAATTAAATCGATATTCCCACTCGTGAAAGTGGGATAGAGGCATTGTGCGGCTCCGCATACGCGTTATCCCGCGAAGAGCCGCCAACCAGACAAGCCAAGCTCGGGCCGGCGTTTGAGCTTTGTGGTCACGCTCGGTAAGCTTCACGGCGCGTCAAGGGCGCGGCGCGTGATCCGAATACTGGACGGCGTTGCAACTGCCCTCGCTCACCGTCCATAGCCTTTGTGAGCGCGCTGCCTGGCAGTTCTCTCGTTTCGCAAGAGCGCCCCATCGAAATCCGCCCGGCTTGGAATGGCATCCCCCGTCGGCGAAACAGTTATTCGCGAATCGACCTTAATTCGCAGATGACGTTTCTTTTATCTCTCCAACGCCGGAATTGATAGCGGATAGAACCTACGCCTGGGAAGATATTTTATAGAGAACGAGAGAATACAAATATACCGTCGTAACGCCTCTCTTTCATTTTTCTTTCGTATTAACCAATATTAGAATTTTCTTTAAATATTTTTCATCGTGCTCTGTAATTTATCTTCCTCGCCCCGAATTCAAACTCAATCTGTCATTTTCTTCCACTTTTTGAATACCAGCTCAATATAGAGTCACTTTTTTCATTTCGTCTGTCAGGTTAAGATATTTTTGAAAACTCATCCTATAATTATAGCAATTTAGCTTGGATCGATCGTTCTTTTTTTATTCAATTCTGCCCCGATGTTGAATTTCCCCTAAAAGCTTATTTTCATAGTAGAACAAAAGAACATACTTTTTCCGTATCTCCAAATCGAATCGTATGATACACGTTAAGCGAGGACTATCGAATCGTAGACCTCCCCACGAGCTCATCAAGCTGACGTGTTATTCCTCCCGAATCTGTTCGTTTTTTTTTTTTTCGAAAGCTCCGTGGTTCGCTTCCAGAAAAAAACGCGGTTTCTAGTCACGCGCGATATTCGGAACTTTACGATGCCCTTAAACCCGACGGCATGATTTAGAGCTACCTGTGCGGGATAAATTTGGCGCTCCTGAAGTATGGTGAGCGAGGGGTGAGAG